>MU767329.1:86668-130780 GCA_026770625.1 Nicotiana glauca | reverse complement strand
AAGAAAACTGGGGCAGAAGTTATGTTTTAAAATTTTGGAAAACGTGTGATTCCAAGAGTTGTAATGTTTTACCCATTAAAATTATTTTGAATCTTTTGATATCCTTTTCTTTTAGCCACACAAAAAAAACCATATTGATGTCCAAAAAAGACCTCTCGATCAGTATCCGAGAAGTGCCGAGTCAGGCAAATGAAAGCCGAGAATAGCACCCTAATCCCAGACTGAATAAGGATCATGAGCTGAAGGAATAGATAACCAGAAGAACCCCCAGTAGAAAGAATCTTATCGATAATATTCCAATCCCCAGTTGAAAAATAAAAATAAAATGAGAGATTCTTACCGGTGAAAACCTTCACGGGCACCATAAGGCGACGAAAGCTGAGAGAAACAAAATGAGAGAGTCTTATTTAATTTAAAAATACCAAACGGACTTGTAAAATCATGTAAATTATATTTTTGTATAAATGTGAGAATAAAATAAATTATTCACCAAAATGACAAGTTTGGGAATAATTATTGGATTTTATAGTGCAAAATAGGCCATAAATTGGTTTTGAAAATCCTTAAAAATGTGGACAAGTAGGATAGCTTGGTACTAGGTCGGATTGGTATTGTAAGGATTAGGATTAGTTCTTTAGATGCTTATGAGGTAATGAGATTCTATAGGTGTTTCATGGCAATGCTCTTGGATTTGCGGTGACCTACGTAGTTTAGATGAGCTAAAAGGATTCAGTCATGACGGTTTGGTTTTGTGCAAATGGGATTCAGAGAGTTCTTGATGGTTTTCTACCACTGTTAGGGATGTATAGTCCGACTGGCGTGAGAAGCATGTGATGTATAGTGATTTTCTTCTAGATGGGATCAAATGGAAAGTTCTTGGCTAGTTGAGTACGTAGTTTCTTGTGAGCCGGAATGAATTATGAAATTCTTATATTTGTCATAGGGCGACATGGTATATGCGGTATGTTGTGTAAGGTTGCGATTTACATGTGTAAGGTCACAGTTTAGTTCTGCAAGGAAGGACATAAATTCTTATGCAGCACAAGCAGTTTCAGATGATTAAGCAAGTGATATTACTAATTGGTGTGACTTGATGAGGGTATACCTTTTAGAAAGGGAAATGTGATTGAGTTAATAATAAATTATTGGTATTACGGCACTCTCTTATTTGATTGACTGCTGATATTCGAGTTGCTTAGTGGCACAAAAGAATTTTAGGAGTATCCCACGCGGAGTGATTGGGTATCAGAGGTGTATTGTAAATTCGGACAATGGATTTGGGATCAGATATGGTGATTCGTGTGCTATGTGGATTTGGAGACTGAGAATTCTCATAAGCGGGATTATGTTGTGGTTATGGGTCGCGTGTATCGGCCTTGTATGGTGAGTATTGGGGTTTGGAGATCCGAGTGGATCCTTTGTCACTTAGTATGTTAGATCTTGACATGATATTGAGTATATATTGGTGGTCTCCGTGTCGTGTTATTCTGGATTGTTGCGGTAAGACGACAATGTTGGCTGTGCCGGGGATGCCACGGATTGAGTGGAGAGGTTCGACGGTTTATGTTCTCAGTAAGGTGATTTCATTTTGAAGATTCATCGGATGATTGGGAAGGAGTTTCCTCCTTGTTTGGCCTTTGTGAGGGACGTCAGTGCAGAGACTCCTACCATTGATTTAGTTCCGGTGGTAAGGGATTTTTTGGATGTGTTTCTTGCTGCCAGGCATACCACCGGGCAAGCCATTGGGCAGGGTTGTTAATTTCGGTATTAATTTAGGGCCGGCCATCTCATCGTATGGCACCCACAGAGTTAAAGGAGTTGAAGGAGCAGCTTCAGGGACTCCCTGATAAGGGTTCATTCATAGACCAATATGGATGTGTGTTCTACATTGGGCCGGCTTTATTGACTCCGAGTTGCTATTGTTGAGGGGTGTGCTGATTCGATTGTTTTTGAGATTATTAATGTTCTGGGGTGATCTATGAGTTACATTTTTCTGTTGCGGGGAGTTATGATTTGTTGGTCATATACACATATGGCGCGGTTCCATTTGGGATTTATAGTGGAATTTAAGTGAAACTGATATTTGAGGGTTGCATGATTGATTGCGTATTGGTTATGTCCTTTCGGGTTGTGTAGAGTTATGTCATTCGCTTCTCCGCTGTTATGGTAATGCACTATGGGTCCTTGGTGTTGAATTTCAAATGGTTATGGATTTTGAGCAGGGTGGCTCGAGGTGTATAATGCAGACTAGTGTTTGGATAGGACCACGTTGTAGCGGAGTTATATGGAGGTATGACCCTTCGGGTTAGGTTTGTGCATTCTGCTTCTGTGAGGTGTGATGGGTTCTTAGCATTGTGTTGTGGTGGTACTGGTGAGCTTACGGTACATCTCTCTCATTTGAGTTATTTTCCATGATTTGAGGACATGTGGACTGTTACCTATTAGTGCACGGGTTGCACAGGTTGTTGCTCGAGATTGTATCGATGTGTCATGTCTCTAGAGTAGCCGTATTGGATGAGATGAGGTCACTGGAATCTTGAATGAACACTATCGGATTCGGCTTCAGCATGTTAGAAGGATAATCTCGGGATGTGGCTTAGAAGTTTACTATGGTCCTTGTCAAAGGAGAGGGAGATTCATGAATGGTTTATCTGAGGAATGGTTATGACTTTCTGTGTGTTTCTTTCATCATTGGCAGTATACAGAAGTGTTAGAATGAGGTTTCGTTTGAGAGGAGGTTTATTACCGGTATTGGTTTGTTTGAGCAGGCGCTGTGACTAGAAGTTATCGCTACGATTAGTTGAGTTATATGGTATATCATGTGATTACATCTTGGATTACGGATATGGGTCGATACATCTTATTCAGACTTATTCAGGGTATACATGTGAGGTTCTGATCTTATAGATAATTTCGGAAATGGAAATTTGGTTCTAAGGTTCATGGGCTTGGTTGAATTGTGAAATTTTAGTTACGTTGCGTTATCAGACCTATATGGGATAGGGTGACGCGGGATCACCCCAGGTATCTGCATGGTAAGGTTATCCAGCAATTTGTGGCTTTTGGAACAACTCTGGGCACGTCCGAGGACAAACGTATGTTTAAGTGGGGGAGGATGTAACGACCTGACAGGTCATTTTGAGTCTTTGTACTTTGCTCGCTAGTTCTCAGGCATGCTTAGCCCCGTATGATGTATTACGACTTATATAAATCGTCGGTTTTGGTTTTCAAGTTAATCGCATAGATATGGAAGGATGATTCTTAGCTTGAAGCTTTAAATTTGAAAGGTTTGACTCAGTTTGACTTTTTAGTATATGATCTTGGATTTGGAGTTTTATGATTTGGTTAGCTCTGTTAAGTGATTTGGGACTTAGGAGCGCGATCAGAATGTATTTTGGAGGTCTGTGGAAGGTTTAGGATTGAATTGGCGAAATTGAAAATTTGGCATTTTTCGGTTGGCATTGGAAATTTTGATATTGGGGTCGGAACGAAACTTCGGAAATTGGAGTAGGTCTGTTGTTTCATTTGGGACGTGTGTGCAGAATTTTAGGTTATTTGGATGAGGTTAGATACACTTTTGATCAAAAGCGGAATTCAGAAGTTTTTGGAGATCTTAGGCTTGAATCAGTGGTTAATTTCATATTCCGATGTTGTTTTAGGTGTTTCGAAGATTGGTATAAGTTTTGATGGTGGTATATGACTTGTCGGTAATTTTGGTTGAGGTCCCGGGGGCCTCGGGATAATTTCGGGTGGTTGACGGGAAGTTAGGAGTTGGAATTTGCAGGTGAAGTTCTGAAACTTCTGTCAAACCGCACATGTGGCTTGGGGACCGCAGGTGCGGGCTCGCAGAAGCACTAAGGGGGACCCAGATACAGAAATAGGCATGAGGAGCTGGAACCGCAGATGCGCGTACTGGAGTGCACATGCGATAGTGTAGGTGCGAGATGTTGATCGCAGGTACGGGCTGGAGTGGTTAAGTGAATTCCGCAGATGTGCACCTGGGACCGCATGTGCGAGAATTTTTACCGCAAATGCGGTTTTGCTAGGGCAGATCATATAAATTAAGGCCTTCGCGATTTTGGGTTATTTTTCATCACTTTTCATACGGGTTTGAGCTTGGGAGAGCAAATTGAAGAGGGAATTAAAGTGGGTTTCATGGAGGCAAGGTTTTTGGACCCTAAACTTATTTGTATGTTGGTTTTTACTTGTTTAAACATGAAATTAATGGGATTTAAAGCCTAAAATTGGGGAATTAGGGCTTGAAATTGGAGTGTAAATTGGGGATTTGAGGGGCCATTTGAGGTCCGATTTTGATGTTCTTGGTATGTATGGACTCGTGCGAGGATAAGGGTTCTATTGACGTAATTTTTATCGCATTCCAAGACGTGGACCCGGGGATCGAGCTTGGCCATTTCGGGATTTTTGATGTAAATTGGTTATTTTCGAGTGGGCTTTGTTCCCATAGCATTTTTAGATGGTATGGTACAGTTTTTGGTTAGATTTGGAGCATCAGGAGGCCGAGTCGAAAGGCAAAGGCATCGCAGGCTAGAGTTTGGACCGGATAGAGGTAAGTGATGATCGTAAATGTTGTCTTGAGGGTATGAAATTCTGGATTTTACATCGTCGTGCTATATTGAGGTGATGCACACGCTAGATGACGAGTATGGGGTCGTGCACCGTTGGGGATTGTGACTTGGTCCATCCTGTACAACTATTAAGTCACATATTTAATTGGAAACTGTTTGTTATTATTATATTTTTGAAAGTATTACTATGTTTGGGGCTGAATGCCGTGTTTGGGCCTTGTGCCGACTGTTTTGGACCCTTAGGCGCTTTTTACTATTATTCCTCACTGTTTTGACTTCATACTTGTACTCAGTCATGATGTATTATACTATTTTCATAACTCAACCGTATTATTTCTGTTTCAATATTTAACTGATATTTTAAGCTGAGCATCATGTTATACTATTGTCCGAGGGGCTTGAGAGATTTCTGACTGAGTGAGGCCGAGGGCCTGTGTTGTGAGGATATTATGGGATCAGGATGCGTGCCATAGCAATTTGTTACTGACTCATGATATTTTGAGGCCGAGAGCCTGATTGATTTATGCCACGAGGTGGCTTGTTATTATAAGGCCGAGGGCTTGACTGATTTATCCCACGAGATGGCTTGTTATAGCGCTTGGGCTATAGGAGCCCCTCTAGGAGTCTGTACACCTCAGTGAGCGCGGGTACCCAGTGTGAGTGATGTGATGTAGCCCGAGGGGCCGTTGTTGTTTCATATTGTTGCCCGAGGGGCTGTTCTTGATTCATGTTATGCCCGAGGGGCTGACTACGAGTGATTGTGAGGTAGCCCGAGGGGCTGGTTCTGTTGATATTATGCCCGGGGGGCGGTTTATGACACATGATTTGCTAGAGGGGCTGTTACGTTTCTATCATTTTTACTAACTGTTTTTTTCACTCGTTTGAAACTATTCAAAGATGTTTTAAAAGGTTTTTACTGAAGCTGAGTTTGATTTACAAAATAAATGATTTCTGCACTATTTTGGAAATGTAATGTATTTGGTGTAGCATTATGACATGGTTTACGTGTTTTCTTACTGCTCAGCTTTCATTTACTTTTATTACTTACTGAGTTGGCGTACTCACATTACTCCCTGTACCTTGTGTGTTGATTTAGGTATTTCTGAACCCGGTAATGGGTGTTGATTGCTCAGTGGCAGATTCATCAGAGTTAGCAAGGTAGCTGCCCGACGTTCACAACCCTGGTTTCCTCCCTATTATCCTCCTTAGATTGTTTTTATTATATATTCAGACTCTTTGTTGTATCCAGACCTTAGTAGAAGCTCGTGACTTGTGACACCCTGAGGTCGGGCTTGTGTATTTATTTCGCACTGGTTATCTAGACCTTTATTATAAGATTTCTTGTTAAATTAGTGGCTTAAAAATGACTTTTATAGAAAAAAAGGTTTGATTTGGGAATCTTGTCGGCTAGCCTAGTTTCACGATAAGCGCCATCACGACCGGGTCTGTCTTATGGTCGTGACATAAGGGGATTCCAATGAGAATGATATCAATTCCATAACCATAAGGAATTCTAATCTTACTTTTCAACTTGGTAAATCTACCAATAGTAGCGCTGATAAAAGACCCTTGATATCATATCAAATTACACAAGGACAATCCTCAAGAATATTGTCACAACCCGAAATTCCCACCCTCGGAAGTCGTGATGGCGCCTACTCGTGGAAGCTAGGAAAGCTAAGAACATTTACGTACATTATCCTAACTCATTCTATACATGATTAAATAATTTGAATTTTAGATGAATAAGCAATTAATATGCTGCCACTAATAAAAGATAGCGGAAGTCTGAACTAAAATATAGCAACAACGTCTAAAATCAATACAAGTCTCTACCCAGAACCTGGTGTCACAACATTTCACGGACCATCTAAGAATGCTAAATACATAGTCTGAAACAAAATGATAAAATTTTGTCTCGGTACAAGAGAAACAGGGCAGAAAGGGGATAAAAGAGATGCCGGGCCTGCGGACGCCTACAGGACTACCTCGGGATCTCGTGGACTGAAGGACTGCTCCCTGGCTACTGCTGCACACCGTGAGCTGCTCCGATACCTGGATCTGTGCAAAAGAGCACAGAGTGTAGCATCAGCACAACCGACCCCATGTGTTGGTAAGTGCCTGGCCTAACCCCGGCGAGGTAGTGACGAGGCTAGGACCAGACTCCAAATAAACCTATACAGCTATTAATATACAATACAACGAAGAGGCAACAAAAATAAATAATAAAAACTGGGGGAGGGAACATGCTTCAGGGATAACAAATATAAATAGAATATCAGGAATAATAGAGGTGGAATCTACATTCTAGCTTCTAATACAGAAGTAAGAAATAAAGACAATTTTCATGTTCAGCTCATCTTGTTGCGGACGTGCAACCCGATCCCATTTCTCGTATCTCGTGGTAAGCGTACCACCCGCTCCCATTTTATAATATCTTGTGGTAGGCGTACCACCTGCTCCCATTTCTCCAATCCTGTGGTAGGCGTACCACCCGCTCCCATTTCATCAATCACTTGTGGTAGGCGTACCACCCGCTACCATTTCAATCCAACACAATATAACATAATAACCCCCAGCTAGGGGACAACAGTATAATAACTTCCTCACAAGGAAACAACAATATAAAATCAAATGTCTCGGCAAGGGAGAGTCAGCTATAACCAATCTTATTCAACTTCTACTTGACACAATCAATACCAATACTCAGTCATAACTAAAGTCCACGGAAATAAACTAAGTCCTTGCTCAATATTGAGAATCATCAATCAAGCTCTCATAGAATCCATTAAGAATACAAGAATTATCAATTTAAGACCCACGGTCATGCTCGACACCAACATATAGATACTCGTCAACATGCCTATACATCGTACTCGACACAAAACAAATAGAAAATAAGACGCAACTCCTAATCCCTCAAGCTAATGTTAGACCGAACACTTACCTCGATGCTTTGAATTCAATTCAAGTCTCAATTATGGCTTTACCCCTCGATTATGCCACCAATTTGCTCGTATCTAATCACAAATTACTTAATTACATTAATAAACACTAAATGAATCAATTTGAATGCATAAAAATGAATTTCCCAAAGTTTTGCCCAAAAATTCAAAAATTGCCCTCGAGCCCACGTGGTCAAAACCCAAAGTTCAAACCAAAACCCGGTTACCCATTCCCCCACGAACCCAAATATATGATTTGTTTTGAAATCGGACCTCAAATCGAGGTCCAAATCCCCAATTTTAGAAAAACCTAAGTTCTACCCAAAACCCCCAATTTCACCCATGAAAATCACTGATTTTAAGTTGAAAACATGTTAAATGATGTTAATGATTGAAACAAATGAGTAAAAATTGACTTACAAATGATTTGGAAGGAAACTTGTTCTTGAAAAATCGCCCAAGGAGTTTGTGTTTTGAAAGAATGTTGACAATGGTTCAAAATTCAACTAAGTGTAAAATATGTAGGTTGCAGGTATGGGATTTGCGAACTGGGGTTCGCATTTGCAAACTCCGACCTGCTAATGTGGGAATTGCGAAGCAGGGTTCGCATTTGCGAACCCTTCCTATTTTCCCAGGTCTCGCATTTGCGAAGGAAAAGTCGCATTTGCGACCTGCCCGTTTTCGCATTTGCGAACAAAAAGATCGCATTTGCGATCAGCAAGCCAAATCCCTGTTCTCGCAATTGCGATGCAAGGCTCGCATTTGCGAACTCGCAATTGCGTGAGCTTCTTCGCAAATGCGAAGATCACAGAGCTGAGAATACCAGATTTTTCCAAAGTTCAAAAATACAATCCGTGACCTATCCAAAACTCACCCGAGCTCTCGGGGCTCCAAACCAAATATACATACAACGTCAAAAACATCCTACGGAATTATTCGCACGATTAAATCGGCAAAATAACATCATAAACATCAAATTAAGCCTCAAAATCCTTGATTTCTTCCAAATTTCATAAAACATCAAATTTTCCATTTTAAGTCCGAAACACGTCAAACGACGTCCATTTTCAACCAAACTTTACAGAAAGTGCTTAAACTATATATAAGACCCGTACCGGGCGCCGAAACTAAAATACGGGCCCGATGCCAACACGTTCTAACCAAATTTCATTTGTAATTTCCTTAAATATTTCCAGAAATCAATTTTACTCAAAAATTTATTTCTCGGGTTTGGGACCTAGGAATTCGATTCCGGGCATACGCCTAAGTCCCATATTTTCCTACGGACCCTTCGGGACTGTCAAATCATTGGTCCGGGTCCGTTTACCCAAAATATTGACCAAAGTCAAATTTATTCATTTTAATATCAAAACATAGCATTTTTCACAGAATTTCATATTTAAGGTTTTCGGCTACGCGCTCGGATTGTGCACGCAAATTGAGGCGATCCTAAATGAGGTTTCCAAGTCCTCGGAAGCACATAATGAGTAAGAAAACAAGTGATGACCCTTTGGGTCGTCATATTCTCCATATCTAAAACAACTGTTTGTCCTCGAATGTACAAAAGAAAGAAGTACCTGAGTCGGGGAAAAGATAAGGATAACAGCTCTATATATCGGACTCGGATTCCCAGGTGCATCGGGAGGCTGACCTCTCCACTGATCACGAACAGAAGGAAAACTCTTGGATCTTAACTAACGAACCTGCCGGTCTAGAATAGCTACCGGCTCCTCCTCATAAGACAAATCCTTATCCAACTGGGTCACTGTGATATCTCCAAAGCATGCACACATGAAACACTGGATGCACGGCTAATAAGCTCGGTTCAAAGCAAGTCTATAAGCCAGCTCTCCCACTCGATCAAGAATATCAAAGGGCCAATGAAACTAGGGCTAAGCTTTCCCTTCTTTCCAAATCTCATCATGCCTTTCATAGGCAACACTCGGAGCAATACCCGCTCACCAACCATAAAAGCCACATCTCGAACATTGCGTTCTGTATAACTCTTTTGCGTAGACTAAGCTAAACGAAGACTATCGTGAATGATCTTGACCTTGTCCAAAGCCTCCTGAACCAAATCCGTACCCAATAACCGAGCCTCCCCGGCTCAAACCATCCAACCAGAGACTAACACCGCCTACCATATAAAGACTCATAAGGAGCCATCTGGATGCTCGACTGGTAGCTGTTGTTGTAGGCAAACTCCGCTAAAGGAAAAAACTGATCCCACGAACCTCCAAAGTCAATAACACAAGATCAGAGCATATCCTCCAAAATCTGAATAGCCCGCTCTGATTGACCGAACATCTAGGGATGAAATGTTGTGCTTAACTCAACCGTGTGCCTAACTCTCGCTGAACTACTCTCCAGAAGCGCGAGGTAAACTGTGTACCTCGGTCAGAAATGATAGATACGGGCACACCATGAAGACGAACAATCTCCCGAATGCAGATCTCAACAAACCTCTCAGAAGAATGGGAGACTGCCACCCGAATGAAATGCGCTGACTTGGTCAACCTATCAATAATAACCCATATTGCATTGAACTTCTTCCGAGTCAGCGGAAGTTTAGTAACAAAATCCATAGTAATCCGCTCCCACTTCTACTCGGGAAGCTCAATCCTCTGAAATACACCACCAGGCCTATGATGCTCATACTTAACCTGCTGACAATTCAAACAATGAGCCACATATGCTACGTTATCCTTCTTCATTCTATGCCACAAGTAATGCTGCCGCAAATCCTGGTACATCTTTGCAGCACCCAGGTGAATAGAGTACCGGGAGCTATGGTCCTCCTCCAAAATCAACTCTCGGAGCCCATCCACATTAGGCACACATACTCAACCCTGCGATCTCAAAACTCCATCATCATCTAAAGTAACATGCCTGGCATCATCTAAAGTAACATGCCTGGCACCTCTGTGCTGCACCGTGTCTCTATGGACACATAAATGGGGATCATCATACTGTCGATCAAGGATATGCTCCAATAATGAAGAACGATGTGTAAGCTAACACACAACTGGGCTCGGAAACATCCAGTCTCATGAACTGATTGGCTAAATCCTGAACATCCAAAGCAAGAAACCTCTCACGACCGGAATATAAGCAAGACTACCCATACTTGCTGACTTCCTACTTAATGCATCGGCCACCACATTTGCCTTCCCTGGATGATATATAATGGTGATATCATAATCCTTCAACAACTCCAACCACCTCCTCTATCTCAAATTCAACTTCTTTTGATTGAACAAATACTGAAGACTCTAGTGATCTGTGAACACCTCACATGCCACGCCTACAGATAATGCCTCCAAATCTTCAATGCGTGAACAATGGCTGCCAACTCCAAATCATAAATCGGATAGTTCTTCTCATAAATCTTCAACTGCCTCGAAGCATAGGCAATGACCTTGCCATCCTGCATCAGCACTGCTCCAAGCCCAACACGGGAAGCATCATAATAGACTGTGTAGGGCCCTGAACTTGTGGGCAAAACCAACACCGGTGACATAGTCAGAGCTATCTTGAGCTTCTGAAAGCTCGCCTCACACTCATCCGACCATCTGAACTGGGCACCCTTCTAGGTCAATCTAGTCATCGGGGCTGCAATAGATGAAAACCCCTCCGCGAAACATCGATAGTAGCCTGCCAATCCCAAGAAACTCCGAATCTCTGTAGCTGATGCTGGTATAGACCAACTCTTGACTGCCTCAATCTTCTTCGGGTCCACCTAAATACCCTCTGCTGATACAACATGACCCAGAAATGCAACTGATCCCAACTAGAACTCACATTTCGAGAACTTAGCATATAACTGACTATCCCTCAGAGTCTGAAGAACTACTCTAAGGTGTTGCTCGTGCTCCTCCTGGTTATGGGAGTATATCAATATATCATCAATGAATACTATCACGAATGAATCCAAATAAGGCCTAAACACTCGGTTCATCAAGTCCATGAAAGCTGCCGGGGCATTTGTCAACCCGAATGACATAACTAAGAACTCATAATGCCCGTACCGAGTGCAAAAAGCTGTCTTAGGGACATCGGATGCCCTAATCCTCAACTGATGGTAGCCAGATCTCAAGTCAATCTTGGTAAATACCCTAGCACCCTGAAGCTGGTCGAACAAATCATCAATCCTCAGCAGTGGATACTTATTTTTTTTTCGTTACCTTGTTCAATTGCCGGTAATCAATACACATTCTCATTGACCCATCCTTCTTCTTGACAAATAACACTGGCGCATCCCAAGGTGAGACACTTGGTCTAATGAAACCCTTCTCAAGCAAATCCTGTAATTGTTCCTTTACCTCCTTCAACTTCGGCGGGGACATACGATATGGAGGGATAGAAATGGGCTGAGTGCCCGGAACCAGATCAATGCAGAAATCAATATCCCTGTCGTGTGGCATACCCGGTAGGTCTACAGGAAAAATATCAGGGAACTCATAAAAAATGAGCACATAATCGATAGAGGGAACCTCAGCACTAGAATCCCGAACATAAGCTAAATAAGCCAAACACCCCTTCTCGACCATATGCCGAGCCTTCACATACGATATACACTGCGGGTAGAATGACCAGGATTCCCTCTCTACTCTAAATGAGGCATACCCGATAAATCTAAGATCACAGTCTTGGCATGACAGTCCAAGATAGTGTGATAGGGTGATAACCAGTCCATCCCCAATATAATATCAAAGTCGACCATATCTAAAAGCAACAGATCTACACGAGTCTCCAGACCCCCAATCACCACAACACAAGAGCGATGGACTCGATTGACCACGATGGAATCACGCACCGGCATAGACACATAAACAGGAATAACCAATGCATCACTAGGCATGATCAAATTTGGGGCAAAATAGGATGACACATACGAATACGTAGACCCCGGATCAAATAACACTGAAGCATCTCTATCTTAAAACATGAACCGTACTTGTAATAACCACATATGAAGCCTCTGCCTCGAGCCTATCCTGAAGAGCATAACATTGGGGCTAGGCCCCACCATTGTGATCTACCTCCCTGGGACGGTCTGCTGCTGGCTAGCCTCCACCTCTGGCGGTCTAAGCTCTACCTCTATGAACTCTACCTCCACCTTTGGCACCTTTACCCCCACCTCTAGCTGGCTGGGCATCCTGTGGAACATCTGGTGCCTGAATCATAGGACGGGGACCCTGCTGCTGAGAATTGCTCGAAGCTCGAGGGTAATACCTAGCAATATGCCTCGTGTCGCCACAAATAAAACAATCCCTCGGTGGATGGCCCTGGAAACTCTGAAGCGGTGGTGCACTGATAGGTGCTAATGGTGCACTGTAGGACTGCTGGTCAAAATACTGCCCACGAAAACCATGATCACCTGATGCACCATGGGAAACCTGGAGCGCTGACTGGAAGGGCCTAGGAGGGTGACCCTTATCATACGAATCTCTGCATCCAGATGAGGCACCACTGAATCAGCCTGACTGACGGGGTCTCTTATCTTCCTTATGACCACCCCCTGTGACAATACAATCTCAATCCTTCAGGCCAAATTGGCTGTCTCCTGAAAGGATATCTCTCTCCCAGCCTCTCTAGCCATCCGTAGATGAATAGGCTGAATGAGTCCATCAATAAAATGTCTCACTCTCTCCCTCTTAGTGGGAAGTATAATAAGAGCATGGCGGGCCAAATCAATAAACCTAGTCTCGTACTGGGTGACTGTCATGGATCCCTGTTGGAGACGCTCGAACTACCTCCGATAGGCCTCTCGCTGTGTAATAGGGAGAAACTTCTCCAGAAATTGATGTGTGAATTGCTCCCAGGTCAAGGCTGGAGACCCTGCTGGTCTAGATAAACAAAAATCCCTCCACCAAGTCTTGGTGGATCTAGATAGGTGAAATGCAGCAAAATCAACTCCATTGGTCTCAACAATACCCATGTTCCGAAGAACCTGGGGATCCTCAGAAGAAGCGCTGCTGAACTGAAGAGCTTGGTGAACCTATCCAATCTCCATAAAGCATCGGCAAATATGGCTGCCCCATCACCCGCCTGGGCTACCACACCCGGCTGAGCTGCTCCAACTGGCTGAACTGCTCGAGCCTGAACCTGGGGAGCTACCGGCTCCGGAGTACGAGTAGCAAAAGTCTGGGCCTCTTCTCCAGCCTGAGAGATTGCCGGTGCTACAGGAAGCAAGCCTGCTCGGGTAACACTCTCTATGAGACCCATCAATCGGACCAAAGCGTCTTGAAGAATTGGGGTGGCAATAAACCCCTTTGGTACCTGAGTTGGGCCCACCGGAACTACTAAGGCTGGTGCCGGAACCTCCTCATTAAAGTCAACCTGAGGTTCCGCCATTGGTGCTGCTGCTCGGGGTTGAGCTCTACCCCTACCTCGGCCTCTAGCACAGCCTCGTCCTCTGCCCCTAGTGGGAGCTTCCTGGGGCTTGGACTGCTGATCAAAAGATAAGGAAGCACGTGTTCTCGCCATCTGCGAAAGAACAGAGTAGAAAATCAATTAGCGTTGAGAAAATAAACTGCACGACAAGAAAGAACAATTGAGAAACTTTTCCTAACTCGGTAGCCTCTGGGAGATAAATACAGATGTCTCCGTACCGATCCCTCAAACTCTACTAAGCTTGTCCGTGAGTTGTGAGACCTATGCAACCTAGAGCTCTAATTCCAACCTATCAGACCCAAAATTCCCACCCTCGGGAGTTGTAATGGCGCCTACTCGTGAAAGCTAGGCAAGCCAAGAACAATTACAAAGATTATCCTAACTCATTCTATACATGATTAAATAATTTGAATTTTAGATGAATAAGAAATTAATATATTGCGACTAATAAAAGATAGCGGAAGTCTGAACTAAGAATATAACAACAACGTCTAAACATCAATACAAGTCTCTACCCAACACCTGTGGTAGGCATACCATCCGCTCCCATTTCATCAATCTTGTGGTAGGCGTACCACCCGCTCCCATTTCATCAATCACTTGTGGTAGGCATACCACCCGCTCCCATTTCAATCCAACACAATATAACATAATAACCCCCGGCTAGGGGACAACAATATAATAACTTCCCGGCAAGGGAACAACAATATAAAATCAAATGTCCCAGCAAGGGAGAGTCAGCTATAACCAATCTTATTCAACTTCTACTTGACACAATCAATAGCAATACTCAGTCATAACTAAAGTCCACGGAAATAAACTAAGTCCTTGCTCAATATTGAGAATTATCAATCAAGCTCTCATAGAATCCATTAAGAATACAAGAATTATCAATTTAAGACCCACGGTCATGCTCGACACCAATGTATAGATACTCGTCACCATGCCTATACATCGTACTTGACAAAAAACAAATAGCAAATAAGACGCAACTCCAAATCTCTCAAGCTAAAGTTAGACCGAACACTTACCTCGATGCTTTGAATTCAACTCAAGTCTCAATTATGGCTTTACCCCTCGATTCTGCCACCAATTCGCTCGTATCTAATCACAAATTACTTAATTACATTAATAAATACTAAATAAATCAATTTGAATGCGTAAAATTAAATTTCCCAAAGTTTTGCCCAAAAATTCCAAAATTGCCCCCGGGCCCATTTGGTCAAAACCCGAAGTTTGAACCAAAAACCGGTTACCCATTCCCCCACGAACCCAAATATATGATTTGTTTTGAAATCGGACCTCAAATCGAGGTCCAAATTTTTGAAAAACCTAGGTTCTATCCAAAATCCCCAATTTTACCCATGAAAATCATTGATTTTAAGTTGAAAACATGTTAAATGATGTTAATGATTGAAAGAAATGAGTAAAAATTGACTTAAAAATTCGAGGGACATGACCGGCGCTCGATCGGGTAGTCCCAGTCTAGCGGACCTGCGTGCCTTTCCTATACCACGTGATACCCCGCGTTCTTATTACTCATTAATCAACGAAAATAGCCATTTATAATTAAACACCTTTTTACAAAACATACTTAACATGCATGGTTACTTAGCGTGGTTTACAACTTACATCGCCCAACGTACAAAATACATATATACATAAGTTCATAACCCATATTTCCTGTCTACGGAGCCTCTAAGGATACAAAAGAGTATTATAATATTTGCCGGTAACAAGGCCCCATCTATACCTTACACAAATACCCAAAATAAGATTTCTTGAAGAAAAGTGGCTTGAGCCACGCGGAGCCCCGAGAGAAAAGGGGCTCACCAATACAGCTGACGGAGAGTGAAGGAGTGCTACTGCCAGTGGACTGGAGTACCTGCTATGGAACCACCTACAATCATAACACGAATGTAGCGCCCCCCGGCAAAAGAGACGTCAGCACACTTGAATTGCACTGGTATGTATGAACCAACTTTACCCGAAGTAAAACCAACAAAAGCACAAATAATCAACATTAGTAGAATAGACAACTCAAATGCACATAAAAGCAGCAACCAAAGCCAAACAAGTTTCACAATCTCTTTTTTTTTCCCTTTCGACATCATTTCGTCACATCAATGATTTCACAACTTTCACATAATTTTATTTCAATAGTGATTTCGATCACTTTTCTACCCTTATTACCTCGGCCACCCTTATCACCCCAACCCACAATTTATCATTTTGTGTTGCGGCGCGCAACCCGATCCCACCAGACAATCACATCTCACAAACAACACAACAACCACAACAATTACAAAGAACAACAACAACAATTCTCAAGAACTACAACAACAATCCTCAAGGAATAATAACAACAATTTACAAAGAATTTCCATAACCATCAATACCATTTCCATCATATTCAACAACTCAGATGCTTTTTATGTCACAACGATAATTGCCCACGACAAGCCATATATGTTATTACCATAGTTGTTCCAATTGCATCATTTACGATTTCTTTTCGTCATTTGTTTCTCAGCTCTTACCACGTAAAACTTTCACAATCACACATTTGGTTTCTTGCCAATTTACTTACACCATTATATCGGGAGAATTAACCACGAACACTCAACTCATACCAATCACAAGAATTTCTTAAATAATCCATGTAGATATCAAGTACCAAATATTCATACACCAAACAAGGTGATTTTACAAAGGTCAAAGTTAGCCATACATACCTGGAGCCGAATTCCCTTTTAAATTCTATTTTCAATTCACCAAACAGTCTAGCAACGTCAATCTAGTGCACAAGTTAACACATATGACTTAGAATTGAAGTTCACAATTGCTACTCAAACTTATTTAGGTTATCAACCCCTCTTTGTACAATCCTTTACTCCTACCCAATTCCTCCTACTAGATTTTAGGTTTTAAAAAAGCATGCATGTACGTTTTTAACCATTATTTTCGAGAATCAATGCATGAGACTCCCCCCTTAGTTAAACTTGGAAATCGATGAAAAGGGTTAGGGATTTTACCTGCAAGAGTGGGGATGAAGGCAATCACTTTGAAATTTCCCGGCCTGGATAGTTTTGAAGAATCAAATTGATGATGACTTTCTCTCTCAAGGACCCTCTCTTCCCTCTCTCTTATTTTATTCAGAAAGTATGTTAAAATGAGGGATTGGGGTGTTTTATTGAAAAAAGGGGTCAGGTTTAAAATTTAGAAAAATAGGAGCCCGAGTCAAGTTTGCGGTCGCACTTTGCGATCGTAGAATAGAAATGCGGTCCGCATAATGGACCGCAAAAGTGCTCCAAAACTCTGAACACCCTTTTTGGGTTTGCGGCGGAAATGCGGTCTGCATACACGATTTGCGGTTGCATGATGCACCGCATTTTTGACCTCAAATTTGACTGACACATTGACATATTTTGCGATAGAACTGTGGTCCGCATATCAGTTATGCAATCTCATTATGGACCATAGTTTGACCTCAATTTTAACCAAACCACTTACTCAATCTGCGGCAGAAATACGGCCCACATACTTGATTTGCGACCGCATTTTGGACCGTAAAAATAGCACTTTTCTGGAAAATTTTGATTCTTTGGCTTTTGAATGCTTAGATCAGTACAAATGGTCCGAACCGCGGCGAGCTTGCGAGTCGCGAGGAATTTTACACATTCCTGGCACATATTCGGAACTCGACACTACAAGCTACTGGGTTTCTGCGCACAAATTTTCATGGGGCCTACATGGAAGGAAACTTATTCTTGAAAAATCGCTCAAGGAGTTTGTGTTTTGAAAGAATGTTGAAAATGGTTCAAAATTCAGCTAAGTGTAAAATATGTAGGTTGCAGGTATGGGATTTGCGAATTGGGGTTCGCATTTGCGAACCCCGACCTGCTAATGTGGGAATTGCGAAGCAGGGTTCGCATTTGCGAACCCTTCCTATTTTCCCAGGTCTCGCATTTGCGAAGGAAAAGTCGCCCGTTTTTGCATTTGCGAATAAAAAGATCGCATTTGCGATCAGCAAGCCAAATCCATGTTCTCGCAATTGCGATGCAAGGCTCGCATTTGCGAGCTCGCAATTGCGAGAGCTTCTTCGCAAATGCGAAGATCACAGAGCTGAGAATACCAGATTTTTCCAAAGTTCAAAAATACAATCCGTGACCTATCCAAAACTCAGCCGAGCCCTTGGGGTTCCAAACCAAATATGCATACAACGTCAAAAATATCCAACGGACTTATTCGCGCGATCAAATCGCCAAAATAACATCATAAACATCAAATTAAGCCTCAAAATCCATGATTTCTTCCAAATTTCATAAAACAACAAATTTTCCATTTTAAGTCCGAAGCACGTCAAACGACGTCCGTTTTCAACCAAATTTTACAAAAAGTGCTTATACCATATATAAGATTTATACCGGACGCTGGAACCAAAATACGGGCCCGATACAAACACGTTAACCAAATTTCATTTTTAATTTCCTTAAATATTTCCAGAAAATAATTTTACTCAAAAATTTATTTCTCGGGCTTGAGACCTCGGAATTCGATTCCGGGCATACGCCCAAGTCCCATATTTTCCTACGGACCCTCCGGGACCGTCAAATCACGGGTCCGGGTTCGTTTACCCAAAATGTTGACCAAAGTCATATTTATTCATTTTAGTATCAAAACTTAATATTTTTTATAGAATTTCATATTTAAACTTTCTGGCTATGCACCCGGGCACGCAAAATTGAGACGACCCTAAATGAGATTTTCAAGGCCTCGAAAGCACACAATGAGTAAGAAAACAAGTGACGACCCAAGGGTCGTCACAAAAATGCCTCAAACCTAAGGCTTTAATTGTGGGGCGAACCCCTAACCTTTCACACATACCCCACCTTCTCCGCAATCTTGTGCCTACTCTCGATATAATACAATAGAGAAACTAGATCAATCTCCTAAACCTTCATCTATTGCAGATTGTCCAACCAGTTCCACTATCCCAACAAGTAATCTGGAACCATCTCACACCATTTTTCACTTTAAATCCACCAACTCTACATCACTTACTACTACCGGGAGCTCAATTAAGCGCACTAGTGCTGGCGTCAATGTCACAAACACTAGTAGCGACTCAAAAATGAGAGATAAACATAGGAGTGCAACTCACTGAACTTCTCAATTGCAGATCTCAAAGCACTATAATCTTCAGGGGGAACCAAGAAAAAAAAACATGTTTTCACATACAAATGAAACCATGTCGGGGATTATTACTTATGAGCCCTGTGAACCTAAAAACTCCATTAGCCCCAATGAATAGCCACACTAACTTTGTCATATGGAACTGTAGATGTTCCAATAATTCTGATTTTAGAAGAAATTTTGGATTTATGTTAGACTATCATTAGCCTTGCCTAGTTGCTCTCCTAGAGGCCAAGATGGAGAATCACCAAACACTTAAAGATGATTTCCTTTTGACAAATACGATTGAAGTGCCAACTAATGGTTGCTCGGGTGGCATTGTGCTCCTTTGGTCTATTGGACTTATGATTGTTGACAAATTCTCCATTACTAGCCAAGAAATTCATTCAATGGTTAAGTTATATTCGTTAACTCAACCCGGGCTCCTTTCTATGATTTATGCTAGAAACTTATTTAGTTGTCAAAAAATTATGTGGCATAATCTTATAGATCTTCGTGAAACTTATAATGGTCCTTGGCTTATTGGTGGTGATTTCAACGAAGTGCTCACTGCCAATGATAAGTAGGGTGGTAGACAAGTTAATCATAATAGAGCAGACCTTTTTTGGTCATGTATAAATAACTGCAACTTATTTGATCTAGGTTTTAAGGGGAGCAAGTACACTTGGTCTAATAAATGAACTCGGAATGATTTGATTCTTGAAAGACTTGACATATGCTTCATTAATGATGGTTGGCTTAATATTTTTCCAGACACTCATGTTAGTCATCTACATAAAACTTATTCAGATGACAATCCTTTACTGTTACACCTCAATGTCAATCACATTACTAGTATTAGCAAACCCTTCAGATTTGGAACGATGTGTTGCTAACATCCTGATCTTGTTAATATTATTAATGACTCGTAGAGTACTAATCTTGACCTTCTACAAGCAACCTCACTTTTTCAATATAAAATTACCTGGTGGAACAAGCATGTTTTTGAAAATATTTTTACTAAAAATAAGCCTATTTTAACTAGACTTATTGGTGTACAAAATTTTATCAAGTATGCCACTAGCTCATTCCTCAAAATTCTTGAGATCTCTCTTAAGTTGGAAGATGAGTTCTGCAAGTTAAAATCTCGTATAAACTGAATTACTTATGGAGATGTAAATACTAGATTTTTTTCACACCTCTACCACTAATAGAAGAAGAAGAATAAGAAATCGTATTATTTGTTTTATAGATGATACCGGTAACTTGATTTATTACCAAGCCGATAGAGAAGCCCATAGTTTTAGCCAGTTCAAAGCTTTATATTCCACTGCTTATCTTGACGCCGCTAATCACTACAATCGTTATCCTTTTCCCATTCTCACAGATTCAGACAAAATATATTTAGGAAAAGACCTCCATGACCATGAAATTTTAGAGGCTTTAAAGTCTTTTAAGCCCTTCAAAGCACCAGGACTAGATGGTTTACACCCTTTTTTATAAGAAATACTGTAAAATCGTAGAGGTCTTGTCACTTCACTACAAAAAAACAGGAATTAGCTACGAACGTCGTCGCTAATCTGTCGCTAAAATGCTCGTTGCTAACAGAATCTTTTGATAATCCGTCGCTATTCCGTCGCTAAGTTTAGCGACGGATTTTTCTGTTTAGCTACAGATTTTGTCCGTCGCTAAACCCTGATTTTTTTAGTAGTGCTTTTCCATAATATTTTCACTACTAGTACCATCCATCCGAAACTAGACCGTACTTAGTTGTGTCTTGTCCAAAAATTCAAAAATGCCACTTAATATAAAGAACTTTAGACCCATTGGCCTTTGCAATATTGTCCATAAACTTATTCCAAAAGTTATTGCAAATCGTATTAAACCCCTTCTAGACAAGCTTATTGGTCCCCATCAAAGCTAGTTTCCTGAAGAATAGAAGAACGACTGACTGTACGATCATTGTTCAAGAAGTTGTGAACCACTACCAAAATATGAAAGGTTTAAAAGCTAACATAATTCTTAAAGTTGACCTTGAAAAAGCTTTTGATCGATTGAAATTGTCTTTCATACATCACACTCTCACTTTTTTCCAATTCCCTCCGAATCTTATTAAAATTATTGTGTCTTGTATTACTTCCTCCGCTATGACTTCCTTATCAACGGAAGTAAAATTGAGTTTTTTTCCCTAGTAGAGGCATCAGACAAGGAGACCCCGTATCTCCTTATATCTTCATACTCTGCTTAGAAATGCTCTCCAGAAAATTCTGTCATGAGGTAGATCTAGGTATTTGGAACCCTATCAAAATTAGTAGAACTGGTCCCAGTTATCTCATCTTTTCTTTGGAGATGATCTAACCCCTGATGGCCCGTGCGGATAACAAGATTTGTGACACCATTTGGAGAACTATGAATTCTTTTTGTGCATTATGGGGTCAAAAAATAAACCTTTATAAATCAAAAGTTCTTTTCTCTGCAAATTGTGATCCCACTATCAGAGAAATTCTCTCATGCACTCCAAGTTAAAGGAAAGTTACACTTTTTGTAGATATTAGGTTTTCCCATTTTTAACCAAAAATCAAAGTCAAGCGACTTTCAATTCGTCATTGATAACATGAATAAGAAGCTTACATGTTGGAAGACTAGATTCCTTACTATGGCATGTCACACTACCCCTGCAACCTCTACTCTTAATAATATTTCAAACCATATTATGCAATACCAAAAAATCCCCAAAAAAATCAATAGCCTCATTGATCGAACCTTGCGTAATCTCATATGGGGATCTACTGTTGAAAAAGCAAAGCTTCATCTTGTTAATTGGCATACCTTCACTGGTACTAAGAATAATGGTGAACTAAGTATAGTCAGTGCTGAAAACAAGAATTTAACTCTTCACATGAACCTCGCATGGTGAGTTTTTAACAACTCTCATTCCATTTGGGCCCAAGTCCTCATTAATAAATATTGTCGCTCTCATAGAAACTTTCAGTCCCAAACTCATACCCGACAACATAGAACTGACCTAATTATCTGGAGCAACATTCTTAATGAATGGTACTTTTGTAATGAAGGTATCCGTTCGATTATTGGAAAAGGTAAAAATATTAATTTTTGACATACCTAATGTTACCCAATACTCCCAGTCTTAGAGCTACTACAGAGGGTCTTTTAATTGCTACTGAACATGCTCTCAATATTGTAGACCTCAATGAAAATGGCTCTTGGAACCTCCAAAACATCTCTTTTGACCTACTATCCCAGTTACTTAACGCTATTAATAGTGTTCAACTACCATTATTCCCTGAACAAGACGATAGGTCAATTGGGAAACTAACAAAAACCGTCAGTTTCAACTCAAAAACTGCTCGGACATTTATATAATCTAGCCGCTCAAACACTCTCAACTTCTCTTGGATTTGGAAGCTCAAGTCACCAAAAAATAAAAATTTTCATTTGGTTATGTTATCATAATCATTTAGCAATCCGGGTTTACTTGAAATCAATAGGCATTAATATTGATAAACAATTTCCACCTGCAGATCTTGTGAAGAAACCCTTGATCATATTTTCATTGACTGTGTGGTTGTTAAATCCTTTTGGCAAAGAATTGGTATTACTAGTATTCACACTCTTGGCAATCACCAACACTGGTTGGACAGTATTGCAAACCTCCCTCTTACATTACCAAAATCAATCTATACATGGAAAAAATTATTTTCTTTTTGTCTTTGGAATATTTGGATCACTAGAATTAACAACCTCTACAATAACCTCACAAACTCTACTTCTTTTGATCTTGTATATATGCGAGCTAGAGAGTATGTTGCTCTAGCAAGAAATGACAGCAACATCAGACCACCTATAGCTCTCCACGTCAAATGGCATCCTCCTAAATAAAATCACTTCAAACTCAATATTGATGGAGCATTTAAAGATGCGGCAGGAGGTATTAGCGGAGTTTTCCGAAATAGCAAAAGGGATTGGGTACTAGGCTACTATATGCAGTTTCTTCAATCTGACCACACATATAGCGAGCTCATATCACTTTTACATGGTCTAAAATTAGCTTATGCTCAAGGTCTTATCCTCTAGAGGTCGATACAAACTCAACACATATTATTAACATGTTCATAACTAACTCCCCATAATATACATCTATCTTACATGGTTGCAGGATACTAAGGCAGCAGCTAGGAGATCCCGAATTAAAATACTATTTTTGGGAGAAAAACAAAGTGGCTAACTTGCTAGCTAAGGAAAGACTAAAAATTGGAAAAATTGATGCTCCAACTGTTTTAGTACTACCACCAACTGCTATTTTGCTTAGTCTTATATTGGATATTTCTGGAGCTACATATCTTAGATCTATCTCTAGCGATGTTTGCAATATTTTGGCCAACCTTTGACAAATTTAATGCTCAGAGGAGCATGTCTAGTTGTACGAATAATATTTAAATTTATATATATGCTTCTCTTTTGACCAAAAAATATTTACCTTTTCATTATTTCAATGTTGTATCTCTACAGGGATAGGTATGTACAAGCACTTACTTATAAAAAGAAATTAAAGTGTATTTTTTTTATTTTTGTAAGGAGATTATTTCTACAATATGCACATCGAAATACTTATAAATTAGTTATACAAATAAATTTTTATGATAAATATCAATATAACCTAATAAAATTACAATAAACACAAGTTATATAACAAAATAATATTATATTAATAATATAAAATTATTTTGTATTATTATTAATGTATATAAATTGAATCAAAAATATAAAAAACGCTTGAACTTCAATAGTGAATCAACTATGCAAAGCTAATAGTTGATTCTAATAATGCTGATACATGTAAGTGTGATGCCTTGCTAGCTGTATCTAATGTTAAATCTTTAAGGAAAGAAAAATTAATATTGTTTTTGCATATGTTTGCAAAACTCAATTAATCCGTTTATTTTTCATATAACCACATAGCTTTTATGTTCGACCGGTTTTTTTAAGTACTAGCCTTAATTTTGATGTTTTGATACCTTTCATAGATTTATTTGATGTTTCTTGATTTGGGTGCGTGGTCCGTGTCATTTTTCACTATTTTTTTTACATAAATTTTGAAGAAAATGAGATTTTTTTACTTAAAAGAGGTTAGAGTTGGCTATGGTCAATATATTTGGTGAATGAATCCAGATCGGTATTTTGATGATTTCGATCGGTTTTATGATATTTTTGGTCTTGTGCGCGCATTTGGTTGGGTTCCGGGGTTAACCGAGTGCATTTCGGCGCTTTATGTGAAAAACTATGAAAAAATGAGTTTTCAAGTTGAAATCTTGAGTATTAATGATCGATTATCGTTATTTGATATTATTTTGATGATTTGAGGTAGGGAGCAAGTTTATAGGATGTTATTACACTCGTGTGCATGTTCATTTTGGAACCCGAAGGGCGCGGGTAAGTATCAAATAAGTTTGGAGGATTTTAGGATTGTTGGTGCAAGGCTTTGCTGGTGCAAGCCTATAGATCTTGCATTTGCGAGGTCTGGCTCGTATTTTGAGAGCCCGCTTTTGCAGCAATTGGATTGCATTTGTGAAATGGAAACTAGGGTTGGAATCGCATTTGCGTAGGAAGCTTCACAATTGCGTAGTGGGTGTGGTCCATAATAAGTGTCAATTTTAATTATTTATTAGTACCTTCTTGCTTTAATTTTAGTCCGAACGTAGTAATATGTCACGACCCAAACCCCGGTCGTGATGGCGCCCAACACCTTATTAGGCAAGTCCGACCATTCGAACACTCTCAACCCAAAATACAAAGCCCCTTATCAGTTATTTGAATTTAAAACATCAATTAAGCAAAATTTCAATATGTGATAACCATAAAAATAGTGCGGAAACCACAATAATAGCAATACAGCCCCTATCAGATCTGGCGTCACGAGTCAGAGCCTCTAGATACAATTGAGATACATCCTATACATATGAAAGTCTAGATGTGGAAGTAAAAGAAAGATAAGAGGAGAAATCGGGCCCTGCGGACGCCAGGCAGCTACCTCGATGACTCCGACAGATGAACTAGGCAGCAGCAACAAACTCAGCTATGCCTCCGGGATCCCTGTATCTGCACACAAGGTGCAGGGAGTAAAGTGAGTACTCCAACTTAGTGAGTAATAGCAATAAATAACAACTAAAAGCAAGAATTCTCGTAGAAACACTACACAGTTCTATAACTAACAATAAAGGCAGTAAACAACAGCTGAGCAGGGAAAACAGGTGAAAATCTCTCAAAAGTCCGGTAAATTACCAACACTGCTGCGGCGCGTAGCCCGATCCAATAATAGTATATACTGCTGCGGCGCACAACCCGATCCAATAATAATAGTCGACTGTGCTCACTAGGGGTGTGTAGACTCCGGAGGGGCTCCTACAGCCCAAACGCTATAATACTGCGGTGTGCAGTCCGATCCATATACTATATCACTGCAGCGTGCAGTCCGATCCATATAATATACTACTGCAGCGTGCAGTCCGATCCATATAATATACTACTGCAGCGTGCAGTCCGATCCATATAATATACTACTGCAGCGTGCAGTCCGATCCATATAATATACTACTGCAGTGTGCAGTCCGATCCATATAATATACTACTGCGGCATGCAGTCCGATCCACATGTGCATATGTATATACTGCTGCGGCGTGCATCCCGATCTGGTGTATATCAACTACCCTCACTATGGGGTCCTTGACCCCTCTCAGTCAATATAGACTTGGCCTCTCGGACCCACTAAGCTAAGACAGGGTTTCCAACCCCAGGTATTCCTCATTTAGAGTGCAAATTGCTAAGACCGGTTCATATTATGTTTTACAGTTTAAGAATATGATTGAGAGTATGATTTCAACAGGTAAAGTGAGGTCAATTAGCTTAACATGCTCCCGAAGGGTCCTACAGATCGGCACAAGGCCCCAAACATGAAAACTAGCCCAAAATATACTGATACTAACTCAGTCTTAGTCAAAAGTACAACAGAGTCATCCATCGGGATGGACCGAGTCCGAATCTCCAATAGTAACATCACCACGCTCATCATATAACGCGTATCTCATCTCAACATAGCACTACATAGTGCCAATACGAGGTTTCAACCCGTCAGTTCATCATTTATAACCATTACTCACCTCAAGCCGGCCGAAATCCTAGCTCGCCTTGTGCTTTCCTCGCAAATCAACCTCCTCGTGCGTAGAATCTGGCAAAAACCACAAGGAATACGTTATGATAAGCTAATGGGACATAACCCAATTGAAAGAACTCGAAAAACACCCATAATTACGAAGTTGGCACAACCCGAGCCCCGGGCCCACTTCTTGAAAAATTATGAAATTTACATCACTGGATTCCTCATCTCGCCACGAGTCCATACATACCAAATTCACAAAAATCGGAGTCCATTTGGCCCCTCAAATCACTAGTTTAAACTCTTTCAAGTTTCAAGCCCTAACTTCCATTTTTAGCCTTAATTCCCTTGGATTTTCAGTGTTAATCCATGTTTTTTACACCATAACAACATAATCTAAGAACAAGAATCAATACATGATGAAGACTCTCGAAATCCTCTTCAAAATCGCCCAAAAATCGCCTTAGTCCGAAGTCCAAAATGTTTTCTCCTTCAAAATTCGCGAAGAAGGCTTAATATAGTTCTGGCCAGTCATTTTCGCTTATGCGGTCAAATAACCGCACCTGCGGTCACCGCACACACGACCAAATGAACGCTTATGCGGTCTGCCTTAAAATCCTTTGGACCGCTTATGCAGTCTAGAACCGCTTCTGCGGTCGCCGCATTTGCAGATCTACGTCCGCTTCTGCGGAAATCCCTGGTCCCTCCAGGACCGCTTCTGCAACCAATACGCCGCATCTGTGAAACCGCTTATGCGGTCCCTTTTCCGCAGATGTGGAAATGACAAAACCAACAAGGACTGAAACATGCAACAACTCTGAATCCTTCGTTTAACCACCCGAAATCACCCCGAGACCCCCGTGACCTCAACAAAAGCATAGACGTGACCCAATACCTTACTCAAACTTGCTCGAACCGTCAAAACACTATAGTTAACATCAAAATCATCAAATTTCCTCAAATCAAAGCCTAAGTTTATCAAATTCTTTTGAAACTCACATTCGATAAAAAACCCGACCAAACGACGTCCGAATGACCTGAAATTTTGCACATATCTCCAAAATCACCTAACGAAGCTACAACAACTCTCGTAATTCCATTCCGACCCTCAGATCAAAATCTCACCTATCAACCGGAATTTGCCAAAATTCAAACTTCGCCAATTCAAGCCTAATTCTACACCGGACCTCCAAATCCAATTCCGATCGCATTCCTAAGTCACAAATCATCCCCCGAAGCTAACCGAACCACCGGAATTCGCATCCGAGCCCTCTAACTATATAGTCAACTTCAAGTTGACTTTCCCAAAACAAGCTTCCTCCTAAGAGGCTAAGTGCCTCATTTCCAACTAAAACCAATCCAATTCTACCCGATCAACTCAAATACTGATATTGAAAGATGGTGGAATATAATATGGGGGAAACGGGGTGGTAACTCACGTGACGATGGGCCGGGTCGTTACATCCTCCCCAACTAAAACAAACGCTCGTCCTCGAGCGGGTCAAGAAACATACCTGGAGTCTCAAACAAGTGAGGATATCTTCTCCGCATCTCTCGCTCGGTCTCCCAAATAGCCTCCTCCACGGGCCGAGCTCTCCACTGTACCTTCTCCGACGCTATATCCTTTGACCTCAATCTCCGAACCTGACGACCCAAAATAGCCACTGGCTCCACATCATAGGTCAAATCGTCATCCAACTGTACTGTACTGAAGTCCAACACATGAGAAGTGTCCCCAACATACTTCCGGAGCATAGACACATGAAACACCGGATGAACCCCCGACGGGCTGGGTGGCAAAGCAAGCATATAGGCCATCTCCCCAATTCTCCTAAGTATCTCAAAAGGGCCAATGAACCTCAGACTCAGCTTCCCTTTCTTTCCGAACTGCATGACGCCCTTCATAGGTGAAACCTTCAACAAGACCTTCTCGCCCACCATATAAGATACATCTCAGACCTTCCGGTCCGCATAACTCTTCTGACGTGATTGAGTTGTACGAAGTCTCTCCTAGATCACTTTCACCTTATCTAAGGCATCCTGGACTAACTCGGTCCGCAACAACCTAGCCTCGCCGGGCTCAAACCAACCAACCAGAGATCTACACCGTCTCCCATATAAGGCCTCGTATGGCGCCATCTGAATGCTGGAATGATAGCTGTTGTTGTAAGCAAACTATGCAAGAGGTAAGAAATCAGCCCAAGAACCTCCAAAGTTAATAAGACAGGCACACAACATGTCCTCAAATATCTGAATGGTACGCTCGGACTGCCCGTCCGTCTGAGGATGAAACGCTGTGCTCAACTCTACCTGTGTACCCAACTCTCACTGAAAAGTCCTCCAGAACTGAGAAGTAAACTGAGTACCCCTATCTGATATGATGGAAACTGGGACCCCATGCAACCGTACAATCTCTCGGATAAAAATCTCTGCTAACCGCTCCGAAAAATATGTAGTGCACACCGGGATGAAGTGCGCGGACTTGGTCAGCCGATCCACAATCACCCAAATCGAATCAAACTTCCTCGCTGTTCGAGGGAGACCACTCACAACATCCATAGTAATCCTCTCCCACTTCTACTCGGGGATATCCAAGCGCTGAAGTACACCAGCGGGCCTCTAGTGCTCATACTTGACCTACTAACAGTTGAGACACCGAGCTACATAACTCATAATATCCTTCTTCATTCTCCTCCACCAATAATATTGTCTCAAATCTTGGTACATCTTTGCGGCACCTGGATGAATAGAATACCGCGAGGTGTGGGCCTCCTCCAATATCAACTCTCGAAGCCCATCCACATTGGGCATGCAAATCCGGCCCTGCATCCTCAACACACCATCACTGTCAATGGTCACATCCCTGACATCATCATGCTGAACTCTGTCCTTAAGGACAAGCAAATGTGGATTATCATACTGGCGCTCTATAATGCGGTCATACAGGGAACACCGAGAAACCACACAAGCCAACACCCGACTAGGCTTCGAAATATCTAGCCTCACCATCCGATTGGCCAAACCCTGGACATCAACTACAAAGGGCCTCTCCCCAACTGGAATGTACGCCAAGCTACCCATACTCACCGCCTTTCAGATCAAAGCATCGGCCACTACATTGGCCTTCCCCGGATGATACAAAATGGTAATGTCATAATCCTTGAGCAACTCAAGCCATCTCCGCTGCCTCAAATTAAGATCCTTCTGTTTGAACAAATGCTGAACACTGCGATGATCGGTATACACCTCACAAGATACGCCATACAAGTAGCGCCTCCAAATCTTCAAAGCATGAACTATAGCAGCCAATTCCAAATCATGTACAGGGTAGTTCTCCTCATGGGGCCCCAGCTGAAGAGAAGCATATGCAATAACTCTTCCCTCCTGCATCAACACACATCCGACCCCAACTCTCGAAGCATCACAATAAATAGTGTAAGAACCTGAAGCTGATGGCAATATCAACACTGGAGCCGTGGTCAAAGCTATTTTGAGCTTCTGAAAGCTCTCCTCACAGTCCTCGAACCACACAAATGGAGCACCCTTCTGAGTCAACCTGGTCAAGGGCGATGCAATAGAAGAAAATCCCTAAACAAACCGGCGATAATACCCTGCCAACCCAAGGAAACTACGAATCTCCGTGGCTGAGGTCTGTCTAGGCCAACTCTGCACTGCCTCTATCTTCTTCGGATCAACCTGAATACCCTCGCTGGACATCACGTGCCCCAGGAAATCCACAGAACCAAGCCAAAACTCACACTTGGAGAACTTTACATAAAGCTTCTCCTCCCTCAATCTCTGCAATACTACTCTCAAATGCTGAGCATGCTCCTCCTGACTACGTGAGTACACCAGGATGTCATCAATAAACACAATCACAAATGAATCCAGATACGGCCAGAACACGCTGTTCATCAAATACATGAACGCGGCTGGGGAATTAGTCAGCCCAAAAGACATAACTAGAAACTCATAATGCCCATATCTCGTCCTGAAAGCTGTCTTCATAATATCAGAATCCCTAATCTTCAGCTGGTGATAGCCTGAATGGAGGTCAATCTTCGAGAATACCCTTGCTCCCTGGAGCTGATCAAACAAATCATCAATACGGGGTAGTGGATACTTTCTTCACTGTCACCTTGTTCAGTTGCCTGTAGTCAATAAACATTCTCATCGTGCCATCCTTCTTTTTCACAAATAGGACCAGTGCACCCCACAATGACATACTAGGGGTGAATAAACCCCTTATCTAGGAGTTTCTGAAGCTACTTCTTCAATTCTTTTAACTCAGCTGGTACCATACGATAGGGAGGAATAGAGATAGGCTGAGTGCCTAGCACCAGATCAATACCGAAATCAATGTCCCTGTCCGGTGGCATACCCGGCATGTCCGTTGGAAACACATGTGGAAAATCCCTTACAATGGGAAAAAAATCAAGGCTAGGAGTCTCAGCTCCAACATCTCTCACAAAAGCCAAATACGATAGACAACCCTTCCCAACCATCCGTTGGACCTTTAGGAAGGAAATCACCCTACTGGGGACATAGTCAGTCATGCCATGCCACTCAATCCTCAGAACACCCGGCATAGCCAATGTGACTATCTTAGCATGACAGTCTAGAATAGCATGGCATGGAGATAGCCAATCCATGCCCAGAATAATATCAAAATCTACCATGCTCAACAACAACAAGTCAACTCGGGTCTCCAGACCCCCAATAGTAACAAGACAGGACCGATACACGTGGTCCACAATAATAGTATCGCCCACCGGGGTAGATACGCGCACAGGTAAAGCAAGACACCCTCGGGTCATACCCAAATGATGAGCAAAGTATGAAGATACATTGGAGTAAGTCTAATCGGGATCAAATAAAACTGAGGCATCCCTGTGGCAGACTGAAATAATACCTGTGATAACAACATCCGAAGAAATAACATCCGATCGGCCCTGAAGAGCATAGAATTGTGCCTGACCACCACCCGATCGGCCTCCCCCTCTGGGGTGGCCCCTAGCTGCCTGACCCTCACCCCTAGCTGGCGGGGCGGGTGCTGAAGATACTGGGATAGAAGATGAGGGCTGGCCCCTCTGCTGAGATGAACTGGATGCACGGCAGGGACACTCCCTCCGCATATGCCCAAACTTACCACACTCGTAGCAACTCCCGGGTGCTGGGAACTGAGACTGATGGGAACCCCTCGCACCCGAGTGGCTAGCTGATGCACTCGGCCGGGATGAAACTTGAACAGATGGGGCATGAGACGAACTCTGCACCAGAAGTGCACTAAGAGATGGCTGACTCTGCTGAGAGCCTTGATAACCCCGACCAGAAGATGACCCACGATACTCTGAGCGAGCTGGCGAAGGAGGCCTAAATGATCGACCTCTACTCTGTTGGAACTGACTCCTAAATGGAGCACTACTGAAGCTACCAAAACCTTGAGGCATCTTGGCCTCCCTCTCCTCTCTATCCTAACGGCGAGCCAACTCAATATCATGAGTAATATCAGCTACATCCTCAAAGGAAATACCCAGGACTCTCTCTCGAGTCATCAGAATACGAAGGTGATAGTTAAGTCCATCCACAAACCTCTTGATCCTCTCACTGTCGGTCGAAACCATCCACGAGGCATGATAGGCTAACTCAGAAAATCTCGCCTCATACTGGGTCACAGTCATGTCTCCCTGACGAAGCCACTCGAACTGCCTATGCAGCTCCTCTCTCTGTGACCGTGGTACCCACTTCTCCAAAAAGATAGTAGAGAACTCCTGCCATGACAACGGTGCTGCACCTGCCGGCCTACGCCGCTCATATGCCTCCCACCATGTGAAGGCAGCACTAGTGAACTGAAATGCGGTGAATGCTACCCCGCTGGACTCCAAAATCCCTGCCGTTCGAAGCATACGCTGATATTTGTCAAGAAACCCCTGGGCATCCTCGCCCTGAGCACCACTGAAAACTGTAGGCTGAAGCCTACTGAACCTCTCGAGACGATGCTGCTCATTATCTGGCATAGCTGGGACCACAAAATCCTAAACTGGTACCACCGGCTGAGCTGGAGCTGCTCCCGGTGTCTGTAAACCCTGCGTCACCTGCTCGGGTGTGCGAGCAGCGGGGGTCTGACTGCCTCCCCATGCCTGAGAAGTAGCTGCTGTAGTGGTGGCTGAAACTACCTGGGCTAGGCCAGTGCAAACTGATAGAATCTTGGCCAAGGTCTCCTTGAAACCCAAAATAACAATGGGCACTGCTGGTGCCTGCACAGGTGCTACTGTAGCATCAACAACTGGAGTCTGGCCCTCAACTGGGGCAATTGGAGGGTCAATAGATGCTGCCCCTGCTACTCTACCTCGACCACGACCACGACCACGACCTCGAGGGGGTGGTACTGGTGGTCGTCCACCAAGTCCGGTAGCACGTGTTCTCGCCATCTGCGAGAGAATATAATACAAAAGTTTAGTTCTCGAATCAACACAGTCGCACGACAAGAATTTCAAGAATATGAAGTTTTTCCTAAAGGTTTTGCATTCTCCCGAGGATAAGTACAGACGTCTCCATACCGATCCGCGAGACTCTACTAAACTGGCTCATGACTCGCGAGACCTAGTAACCTAGGCTCTGATACCAACTTGTCACGACCTAAACCCTCGTCGTGATGGCGTCCAACACCTTGTTAGGTAAGCCCGACCATTCGAACACTCTCAACCCAAAAGAAAATTCCCCTTATCAGTTATTTGAATTTAAAACATCAGTTAAGCAAAATTCCAATATGTGATAACCATAAAAACAGTGTGGAAACAACAATAATAGCAATACAAACCCTATCAGATCTGGCGTCACGAGTCAGAGCCTCTAGATACAACTGAGTAACATCCTATACATATGAAAGTCTAGATGCGGAAGTAAAAGAAGGATAAGAGGAGAAATCGGGTCCTACAGACGCCAGGAGGCTACCTCGATGACTCCGACAAATGAACTAGGCAGCAACTATGCCTCCGGGATCCCTGTATCTGCACACAAGGTGCAGGGAGTAAAGTGAGTACTCTAACTCAGTGAGTAATAGCAATAAATAACAACGGAAAGTAAGAATTCTCGTAGAAACACTACACAGTTCTATAACCAACAGTAAAGGCAGTAAACAACAACTGAGCAGGGAAAACAGGTGAAAATCTCTCAAAAGTCCGGCAAATTACCAACACTGCTGCGGTGCGCAGCCCGATCCAATAATAGTATATACTGCTGCGGCGCGCAGCCCGATCCAATAATAATAGTCGACTGCGCTCACTGGGGGTGTGCAGACTCCGGAGGGGCTCCTACAGCCCAAACGCTATAATACTGCGGTGTGCAGTCCGATCCATATACTATATCACTGTGGCATGCAGTCTAATCCATATAATATACTACAACGGCGTGCACTCCGATCCATATAATATACTACTGCGGTGTGCAGTCCGATCCATATGATATACTACTGCGGCGTGCAGTCCGATCCATATAATATACTACTGCGGCGTGCAGTCCGATCCATATGTGCATATGTATATACTGCTGTGGCGTGCAGCCCGATTCGGTGTATATCAACTACCCTCACTATGGGGTCCTTGACCCCTCTCAGTCAATATAGACTTGGCCTCTCGGACCCACTTAGCTAAGACAGGGTTTCCAACCCCAGGTATTCCTCATTTAGAGTGGAAATTGCTAAGAACAGTTCATATTATGTTTTACAGTTTAAGAATATGACCGAGAGTATGATTTCAATAGGTAAAGTGATGCCAATTAGCTCAACATGCTCCCTAAGGGTCCTACAGATCGGCACAAGGCCCCAAACATGGAAACTAGCCCAAAATATACTGATACTAACTCAGTCTCAGTCAAAAGTACAACAGAGTCATCAATCGGGATGGACCGAGTCCCAATCCCCAATAGTAACATCACCACGCTCATCATATAGCGCATATCTCATCTCAACATAGCACTACATAGTGCCAATACAGGGTTTCAAACCCTCAGTTCATCATTTATAACCATTACTTAACTCAAGCCGGCCGAAATCCTAGCTCGCCTTCTGCTTTCCTCATAAATCAACCTCCTCGTGCGTAGAATCTGGCCAAAACCACAAGGAATACGTTATGATAAGCTAATGGGACATAACCCAATTGAAAGAACTCGAAAAACACCCAAAAATACGAAGTTGGCAAAACCCAAGTCCCGGGCCCACTTCTCGAAAAATTACAAAATTCACATCACTGGATTCCTCGTCTTGTCACGAGTCCGTACATACCAAATTCGCAAAAATCAGAGTCCATTTGGCCCCTCAAATCACTAGTTTAAACTCTTTCAAGTTTCAAGCCCTAACCTCCATTTTTAGCCGTAATTCCCTTGGATTTTCAGTGTTAATCCATGTTTTTTACACCATAACAACATAATCTAAGACCAAGAATCCATACCTGATGAAGACTCTCTAAACCCTCTTCAAAATCGCCCAAAAATCGCCTTAGTCCGAAGTCCAAAATGTTTTCTCCTTCAAAATTCGCGAAGAAGGCTTAATATGGTTCTGCCCAGTCATTTTCGCTTATGCTGTCAAATAAACACACCTGCGGTCACCACACACGTGACCAAATGAACGCTTATGCGGTCTGCCTTAAAATCCCTTGGATCGCTTATGCAGTCTAGAACCGCTTCTGCGATCACCGTATTTGCGGATCTACGTCCGCTTCTGCGGAAAGCCCTGGTCCCTCCAGGACCGCTTCTGCGACCAATATACTGCATCTGCGAAACCACTTATGCGGTACCTTTTCCGCAGATGCGGAAATGACAGAACCAGCAATGACTGAAACATGCAACAACTCTGAATCCTCCGTTTAACCACCCGAAATATCCCCGAGGCCCCCGGGACCTCAACCAAAAGCACAGACGTGACCCAATACCTTACTCAAACTTGCTTGAACCGTCAAAAAACTATAATTAACATTAAAATTATCAAATTTCATCAAATCAAAGCCTAAGTTTATCAAATTCTTCCGAAACTCACATTCGATCAAAAACCCGATCAAACGACGTCCGAATGACCTGAAATTTTGCACACATCTCCAAAATCACCTAACGAAGCTACAGTAACTCTCAGAATTCCATTCCGACCCTTAGATCAAAATCTCACCTATCAACCGGAATTTGCCAAAATTCAAACTTCGCCAATTCAAGCCTAATTCGACACCGGACCTCCAAATCCAATTCCGATCGCACTCCAAAGTCACAAATCATCCCCCGAAGCTAACCGAACCACCAGAATTCGCATCTGAGACCTCTAACTATATAGTCAACTTTCGGTTGGCTTTCCCAAAACAAGCTTCCTCCTAAGAGGCTAAGTGCCTCATTTCCAACTAAAACCAATCCAATTCTACCCGATCAACTCAAATACTGATATTGAAACATAGTGCAACATAATATGGGGTAAACGGGGCGGTAACTCACGTGATGACGGGCCGGGTCATCAGATAATATTTGTTTTGCAAATCTAATGAAATTGTGTCAATTACAAGAATGTTGGAGGATTGGAGCTCAATGAAGAAGTCTAACTCAAAAAGGAGTACTCCAGCTCAATAAGGCAAAAAGGAGAAATGCAAGTAGAAGTGTGATCCGTAGATGATCATGTTGTCCGCAAAAATAGAAGTGCTACCGCTGAAGAAGCCTTAAAGCCTCTGGGGAGTTTGTAGAAACGATGTCCGCTCATGCAATTGTGCTGCCGTTAAAGCTGGCCGCACTAACAAAGTTCGATAAGTTCACAGAAGGTGCAGAAGACCGAGCGTGAAGCCTCGTGAGAATGCGGTCCGCAATCAAAATGTGCAGTCATAGAAGCTGAAGTGTAGCCAGAGAGATAGTTGTGCCACTGCAGATTTCCTCATGTTGCAAGAGCAGAAGCTGAAGTGTGGTCCGCACATACCGCAGAACCTCCCAAAGGGCATTTTTGTTAGCAAAATTTTGGACACTATAAATAGACGGAAAATACTTCTTAGGGCAACTTTTATATTCCTAGCAGATGTACCAGTTACATTTTACCTTTTTAGGGAATTTTTGATCAAAATTGGAGAATACCCACTACTTTTATCTTTTGATTGAAGCTTTTGTCTTTTATTACTTCTTTTTATTTGTCTATGTCAAATATCATGAGTAGCTAGATTCTATCTCGGGTTGTGACCCAACCCTAGTGTGTAAAACTTATGGGTTGTTAATATTAATGCTTGTTTATAATTTAGTGTTTGATATTTAGCCTTGTTTATGTATTATATGTAGAATTAAAGGTTGTAAATATTAATTCATGCCTATTTGACTTACTTCTCACGTGAAAAAGAGGAACCCAGTCTAGAAAAACTTGGCTAATAAGAAATTGAGCTAGTTAAGGTTTCTCCTAGTTTGATTAATGGATTTGAACTAGAGATAAGGAGAATCTTTGTTGGACTCATATCAATTGCTTAGATTGCTACCCATTTAGTCATGTAAAAGGCAATTTGCGCATCATTACTCTATGACCAAGAAGTATTGAGTGGGTACTTGAGAATTGAGAGTCATAATACACCCGATCTACCAAACAAGTATTAACTTAGTATACCCATTAGATTTACACCTAGGAAAATGTTACATTCCTAGGATTTCCCTTACTTGATTTAAAACACCAAAAATATTTGCATTCTCTAGTTGCTTTTACTTAGTTTAATTTCTTAGTTGTTAAATTAGATAACAATCACCCTCTTTGTTTGGAAGTATAATTAAGCTATTTCACATTCTCTTCTTAAGTATTTACTTTAATACCGATCTTAAAACTACCTGTGAAATTTGACCTGTGACTCAAGTTTTATATTATAATTGCAACGACTGTTTCCTACTTATTACTGAGTGTGGATTGGACGTGGTCATATTTTGGCTCCGTTTGCAGGGAGTTTTTACGGTGTTAGCTAGATACTTGAGTTTGTCTCTTAAAATATCTTCTTTTACTTTCCAGATTATAATTTGTTGAAGTGATAGTAGGTACCCAATGGCGAAAAACGAACTTGGAAATTTGGCATTGATATTGGTGGATGGCGAAGAGGAGCAACTTGATAAAATGCCTCAAGCTTCACAACAAAACCGCCGAGGCCGTGGTCAACAAGACAATGTGCCTCCACCTCCCCCACCTCAACCACCACCACAACCACAAGCGGCGTAACATCAGATTTCGCCCAATGAAGGTTATGCAAGTGCCATATTCCTTCCTCGCATTAGGGCAAAAAATATTCAAATTAACAATGTGATGCTTACTTTGCTTGAGTAACAAGGTTATTTCACCGGGGTTCCAAGTCAAAATTCTTACAAATATTTGAAGGATTTTGTGGATATGTGTTGGGGAGCAAATAAACAAATGTTTCGGAAGATACTTTGAGCTAAGGCTTTTTTCCTTCTAACTAATGGATAAGGCTTTGGATTGATTGGAACGCTTGTCTAATCATTCTATCCATACTTGAGATGAATTAGCGGCGAAGTTTATTTCAAAGTTTTTCTCTCTCGGGCACATGGCTACTCTTCGGCATGAAATATTAGCTTTCAAGCAAGAGCCCAATAAACCTTTACATGAAATTTGGGAGCGGTATCAGACAATATTGAAGGAGTATTCGAACAATTATATGACCGACAACATGATCCAACCGTTTCCTACTTATTATTGAGTGTTGATTGGACGTGGTCATATTTTGGCTCCGTTTGCGGGGAGTTTTTACGGTTTTAGCTAGATACTTGAGTTTGTTTCTTAAAATATCTTCTTTTACTTTCATGATTCTAATTTGTTGAAGTGATAGTAGGTACACAATGACTAACAACGAACTTGGAAATTTAGCATTGATATAGGTGGATGGCTAAGAGGAGAAACTTGATAAAATGCCTCAAGCTCCACAAGTAAACTGCCGAGGCCGTGGTCAACAAGACATTGTGCCTCCACCTCCCCCACCTCAACCACCACCACAACCACAAGTGGCCTAACATCAGATTTTGCCCAATAAAGGTTATACAAGTGCCATATTCCTTCCTCGCATTAGGGCGAAAAATATTAAAATTAACAATGTGATGCTTACTTTGCTTGAGTAACAAGGTTATTTCACCGGGGTTCCAAGTCAAAATGCTTACAAATATTTGAAGGATTTTGTGGATATGTGTTGGGGAGGAAATAAACAAATGTTTCGGAAGATGCTCTGAGCACGTCCAATCCACACTCAGTAAGAAACATTTGTAAGCATCTTCCGAAACATTTGTTTATTTGCTCCCCAACACATATCCATAAAATCCTTCAATTATTTGTAAGCATTTTGACTTGGAACCCCGGTGAAATAACCTTGTTACTCAAGCAAAGTAAGCATCATATTGTTAATTTTAATATTTTTCGCCCTAATGCGAGGAAGGAATATGGCACTTGTATAACCTTTATTGGGCGAAATCTGATGTTAGGCCACTTGTGGTTGTGATGGTGGTTGAGGTGGGGGAGGTGGAGGCACAATGTCTTGTTGACCACGGCCTCGGCAGTTTACTTGTGGAGCTTGAGGCATTTTATCAAGTTTCTCCTCTTAGCCATCCACCTATATCAATGCTAAATTTCCAAGTTCGTTGTTAGTCATTGTGTACCTACTATCACTTCAACAAATTAGAATCATGAAAGTAAAAGAAGATATTTTAAGAAACAAACTCAAGTATCTAGCTAAAACCGTAAAAACTCCCCGCAAACGGAGCCAAAATATGACCACGTCCAATCAACACTCAATAATAAGTAGGAAACGGTTTTAGCAATTTTACAATGCTGCACCCGATGACACCAGAAGTCCAGAACTTTAGCAATTTCACAAGTCCCATTTTGTTTCGGTTCAAATCTGTTTCAAACTTGGGGCCCCCGGGACCCCGTATACCAATAAGTTCCAAAACACATGATGGACTTACTTGAGGCCAAAAATAACATCAAACAATATCAATTCTATGAATTGCAACACAAATTCAAGCCTATGAACTATGAACTTCCGAATTCTGAAACCAATGCCGATTTACAGCAAAACAACTCCGATTGACTTTAATTTTTTACACAAGTCATAAATGACATTACGAACCTATGCTAACTTCCGAAATCAGGATTCGACCTCGATATCAATAAATTTAATTTCTGGTCAAACTTTCCAAACCTTCCAAACCTTAATTTTTTTTACGTTTTGCCAATTCACGCCGAAACGATCTATGGACTTTCAAATCCACATCCGAACATGCTCCTAAGACTAAAATCACCATACAAAGCTATTGGAACCATCAAACTCTATTCCGGAGTCATCTACACAAATTCAAACTATGGTCAACTCTTTCAACTTAAACCTCCAACTTAGGGACTATGTGTCCCATTTCACTCCGAAACTCACCCAAAACCAAAACTAAACACACACGGTCAATCACATAACCATAATACAAAATAGATGAGGCAATAAATAGGGGATTGGGCTAAAATACTCAAAATGACCAACCGAGTCATTGCATCCTCCCCCTCTTAAAACAAACATTCATCCTCAAATGAGTATAGATACATACCTGAAGTGGTGAAAAGATGAGGATAATGGCTATGCATATCATACTCGGTTCCCAAGTCGCCTCTTTGATTAGTTGAACCCTCCACTGAACCTTCACTAAAGTAATGCTTTTCGACCTCAACTTTCGGACCTGCCTGTCCAAAATGGCCACAGCTCCTCAACATAAGACAAATCCTTGTCCAACTGGATTGAGCTGAAATCTAACACATGAGACGAATCACCTTGATACTTATGGAGCATAGAAAAATGGAATAATGGATGAACTACAACTAGACTAGGTGGTAGTGTAAGCTTGTAAGCCACAACTCCAATCCTCTCAAAGAATCTCAAAAGGTCCGATATACCTAGGGCTCAACTTATGCTTATTTTCGAACTTCATAACACCTTTCATGGGCGATACCCGAAGCAAGACCCACTCCCCAACCATTAATGGAACATCGAACCTTCCGATTCGCATAACTCTTCTCCCTAGATTGGGATGTGTGACACCGATCTTGAATAAATTTAACCTTTTCCAAAGCATCCTGAACCAAGTCTGTACCCAATAGCCTAGCCTCGCCCGGCTCAAACCAACCCACCGGAGATCGACACTGCTTCCCATACAAGGCCTCATACAGAGCCATATGAATGCTCGACTGGTATCTGTTATCGTAGGCAAACTCCTAAGCAGCAAGAGTTGATTGCAGGACCCCCAAACTCCATCACACACGCACGAAGTATATCCTCTAATATCTAAATAGTGCACTCAGACTGTCAGTATGTTATAGAGTGAAATGTTGTACTAAAATCAACCTGCATGCCTAACTCATGCTATACGGCCCTCTAGAACCGTGATGTAAACTGTGTACCCCAGTCAGAGATGATGGATACTGGCATACCATGAAGCCTAACGATCTCGCGAATATAAACTTGAGCTAGCTGCTCTAAAGAAAAGGTAGTCTCCATTGGAATGAAATGAGCCAACTTGGTCAACCTATCTACAATCACACATAATGCATCAAACTTACTCTGAGTTCATGGGAGACCAGCAACAAAATCCATACTAACCCACTCCCACTTCTACTCTAGATTCTAGTCTCTAAAGCAATCCACCTGGCCTCTGATGCTCATACTAGACAATTTAGGCACCAAGCTACATACTCCACTATGTCCTTCTTCATTCTCCTTCAACAATAGTGCTGCCTCAAGTCCTGATACATTTTAGCAGCACCCGGATGAATAGAGTACCGCTAACTGTGGGCCTCTTGAAGAAACAACTCATGCAATCCATCTACATTGGCACACATAGCCTGACCTACATCCATAATACACCGTCATCCCCAATAATGACCTCATTTGCATCACCGTGTTGAATCGTGTCCTTGAGGACAAGTAAATGGGGGTTATCATACTGACGCTTTCTGATACAATCATAAAGAGAAGACCGAGAAACCACACAAGTCAAAACTCAACTCGGCTCTGAAATATCCAATCTAACTAACTGGTTGTCCATGGCCTGAACATCCAATGCTAATGGCCTCTCCGTTGCCGGTAGATATGCTCAACTGCCCAAGCTCTTCTCCTTTCGACTCAATGCATCAACCACCATATTGGCCTTCCCAGAATGATATGGAATGGTGATATCATAGTCCTTAAGCAACTCTAACTACCTCCGCTGATGCAAGTTAAGTTCCTTCTGTTTGAAGAAATACTGTAGACTCCGGTGGTTGGTATAGACCTGACAAGGGACACCTTACAAATAGTGCCGCCAAATCTTCAAGGCATGAACAATAGCTGCTAACTCAAGGTCATGGACATGATAGTTCTTCTCATGCACCTTCAGTTATCTAGATGAGTAGGCAATCACCCGATCATATTGCATCAACACTATGCCAAGGCCAGTATGCGATGCATTACATTACACAGTGTAAGACCCCGTACCCTTAGGCAATACCAACACTGAGGCTGTAGTCAAAGCAGTCTTGAGCTTTTGAAGGCTCTCCTCACACTCCTCAATCCACTTGAACGAAGCACTCTTCTGAGTCAATCTGGTCATAGGTGCAACAAGAGATGAGAAACCCTTCATGAATCAACGGTATACCCTACCAAACCGAGAAAACTCTGGATCTCAGTAGCTGAAGGTGACCGGCCAACTCTTGGCACTACTTCAATCTTTTTCGGATCTACCTTGATCTCGTCACTCAACACTAGATGACCTAAAAATACCACCGAGTCAAGTTAGCATTCATACTTTAAATTTTTTGCATACAACTTCTTTTCTCTCAAGGTTGAAGCACGGTCCTCAGGTGCTGCTCATGATCCTCTCGGCTCCGGGAGTACACCAAGATGTCGTCAATAAACATAATGATGAATGAGTCAAGATAGGACAAAAATACACCATTCATCAAGTGCATGAATGCTGTTGGGGAATTTGTTAGCCTAAATTACATCACATGGATCTCGTAATGATCATATTAAGTGAAAGCAGTCTTCGAAATATTCGTCTCTCGAATCTTCAACTAATGATAGCTTGAAAGCAAGTCAATCCTTGAGAACACTCTGGCACCCTGTAGCTGATCAAATAAGTCATCAATGTGTGGCAATGGATATCTGTTCTTCACTGTCACCTTGTTCAACTGTCGATAATCAATACACATGCGCATAGAACTATCCTTCTTCTTCACAAACAAGACTGAAGCACCCTAAGAGGATACACTAGGCTGAATGAAACCCTTATCAAGCAACTCTTGCCACTACTCCTTTAATCCCTTCAACTCTACTGGGGCCATACGATATGTTGGAATAGAGAAACGCTGAGTGCCTGGTAACAAATCAATACCAAAATTGATATCCCTGTCGGGCGGCATGTCCGAAAGATCCGCTAGAAATACATATGGATAATCTCTCACTACCATAACTGATCGACGATAAGAGTATCAACACCGACTTCTCTCATGAAAGCTAGATAAGAATGAAACCCCTTCTCAATCATCCATTAAGCCTTCAGAAATGAGATAACCCTGCTAGGAAAGTAATCTACAGCACCCATCCACTCTAACAATGGCAAACTTGGCATAGCCAACATCATCGTTTTGGTGTGATCATCAAGAATAACATGACAGGGCAACAACCAGTCTATGCCTAGAATAATATCAAAATCTACCATACTGAGCAATAATAGATCGGCTCTGGTCTCAAAGCCACCAAGAACAACTAAAAATGACCAATACAAACGGTCAACAACAATGGAATCTCCCGTAGGCATGGACACACAGACAACAAAACTCAAGGAATCACCTAATCAGCTGGACTAACTGCTAAAAGCACCCCGTGTAGGAGGTGCACCAGATAATGGCGTGCAGAATGGGGAACCTGTGACATGGGAGTGGTTGGAATACCTCTGGAAGATAGAAGTGCTAAATGGATAGGGCGGCTCATATAGCATGTATCATGATGGGATGTAACTGGGGCACGGGCACCACTATGTGTGCCAGAATCTCGAGGCCTCTTGGTCTCCCTCTCCTATCTCTCTCGGGCTCACATACTCTCCAACCTTCTAGCGATCTCCACTACTTGTTGGTATGGTATGTCCATCTCCAATTCTTGAGCCAAGTTGAATTTGATACCAGGGTTGAGCCCCTCAATAAATTAACAAACTCGATAATAGCAACCAAGGTTGGTGTATGATTGTACAAAAATCACTGAACCGGTGTACTCTGATATGGTCATAGTGCCCTGGCGCAACTACTCAAACTCTGCATGCTATGCATCCCTAAGACTCTGGGGAACAAACTCCCTCAAGAACATATCTAATAATTGAGCTCAAGTGAAGCTTCCACAGTCGGTCTACCTAACTCATGCGCTCACCACCATTGATAAGCCGCACCTTTAAGCGGAATACAATGAAAGAAAACCCCACTCGATTCCACAATCCCCATAGCATGAAGGATGCAATGTCACTTCTTAAGAAAACCATGGGCATCCTCCTAACTCCAAACCACTTAAAATAGGAGGGTGTTACTTTTTGTACCTCTCGAGCATGATCTGCTCCCCTCAGACACTATATCCCTAACCTCAGGCTGAACTGGGATGACCGGCATCACTGGTATGAACTCTGGGACTTGGTCAACCTGGACCCGCTTCTTTGGGGTACGGGTGGCGGGAGTCTGTGCTCCTCCCCTGTCCTGAGATATGGCAGGATCAAGAGGGATCAACCCTGCCTGAGCTAAATTGCCAAACATGCTCAAAAACTAGGCGAGGGTCTCTTGAAGTGCTGGGG
>MU767329.1:54400-78007 GCA_026770625.1 Nicotiana glauca | reverse complement strand
CCCCCCCCCCCCCAATTTTTCACCCCAATTCCCAATTTGGATGATAGAAATTAAGATAGAATTATGGAATTTAACCAACATCTAGTGAGGAACACCCCAATAAACTCCCAGAAAATGCCTTCCAAAATTGCCCAAATCCGTGGCCTCTAGCTCAAAATATGAAAAATGGGCTCAAACCCTCGATTTTGAATATGACTCTGTCTACCTAGATTTTCTTCTTCACGATCACAGAAATGGCCACGTGATCGCGAAGCACAAACTGGCTACCCTATATTTTTACTCTATATGAATGCGAAAATCACCACGCATTCGCGAACCTATTCAACACATACCTACACGATCGCAACCTGACTCATGCGATCACGTAGAGCAATCACCTTAGCTCCTTTTCAGCTCAATTTCTTCTATGCGAATGCGACACTGGCCACACGTTTGCGAAGCACTACCTCACACACGTATGCGATCATGACTCTAATTCTACGATCGCGTAGGAAAACTTTACCTCTGTCCTAAATAAGCCTACACGATCACGGATGTACTCATGCGATCGTGTATAAGGAAACCAAAAGAAAAAATCATATAAGGAAACCAGAAGAAAAAATACAGCACCTATCTACAGTTTCTTCAAGGAGAAAATTGCTTCGTTAACCACCTGAAACGCACCCGAGGCCCTCAGGACCTCAACCAAACATACCAAAATATCCCATAAAATCAAACAAACTTAGTCGAGCCTTTGAATCACTCAAAACAACATCAAAATACCAAATTACCCCCAGATTCAAGCTTAAGAACTTCTAAACTTTCAAATTCCACAAACGACGCCGAAACCTATCAAATCACGTCCGAATAACCTCAAATTTTACACACAAGTATTAAATGACACCATGAACCAACTCCAACTTCCAAAATGCCATTACGACCTCGATATCAAAATTTAAAATGCCGGCCAAAATCGCCAAACAATCCAACTTTTGCTAATTCATGCATAATTCTACCACTGACCTCCAAATCACATTTCGGATGCGCTCCTAAGTCCAAATCACCTAACAGAGCTAACAAAACCATCAAAATTAAAAGTTGAGGTCGTTTACATATAAGTCAACATTCGGTCAACTTTCCCAACTTAAGCCTTCATAAAAGAGACTAAGTGTCTCAATTTACTCCAAAACCATTCCAGACCCAAACCAACTAACCCGGTAAGTAAAAAATACAGCTGAAAAACACAAAAGAGGCAAGAAATAGGGGAACAAGGCTATAACTTTCAAAACGACTGGCCGGGTCATTACAGTAGATGGGCTGCGTGAGTTAATTCTTGAAGAGGCCCACAGTTCACGGTATTCCATTCATCCAGGTGCTGCCAAGATGTACCATGACTTAAGTTAGCACTATTGGTGGAGGAGAATGAAGAAAGATATAGTGTGGTTTGTAACTCGATGCCTAAATTGTGAACAGGTGAAGTATGAGCACCAGAGATCGGGCGGATTGCTTAAGAGGCACGAAATTTCGGAGTTGAAATGAGAGCGTATCACCATGGACTTTGTAGTTGGACTCCCACGGACTTCCAGGAAGTTTGATGCTATTTGGGTGATTGTGGATCAATTGACGAAGTTCGCGCATTTTATTCTAATTAGTATTTGAGCCTAGATAATGTAGGTCTCACGAGTCATGAGCAGGTTTAGTAGAGTCTTACAGATTGGTACAGAGACATCTGTACTTATCTTCGGGACGCTGCCAAACCCTAAGGAAAACTTTACTTTCTTGTATTCTTGTCATGCGAATTCATTGATTCCGAAAACTAAACTTTTGTTATTCTATTCTCTCACAGATGGTGAGGAGACGTGCCTCCAGATTGAACAGATGACCACTAGTACCACTAGATGAAGCAACGAGGGGCTGGGGATGTGGTAGAGGCCGAGGTGTAGCTCATACATCAGCTAAAGCAGCACATGTAGATCCACCAGTTGCTCCAGCTCAGGAGCAGATTCCAGATATGGTTGAGCCGGTGGGACCAGCTCCAGCACCAGCTGTGCCCATTATGATTCCAAGCCTTCAGGAGAGTTTGACCAAGATATTAAGTATCTTCACTAGCCTTGCTAAGGAGGTTTCAACTCAGGCCACACCACCCACTTCTCAGGACAGGGGAGGTACTCATACTCCCATTGACCGTACTCTAGAGCAGGTGGTGTAGGGACTTTAGGCACCGGAGGTCCCACCAGTCTATCTGGTTATAGTTGCTCAGGCCCAGGTAGGTCCGATTATGAGTGATGAGGAGCCAAAAAGGCTAGAGAGGTTTGGGAGCCTCAAGCCTCCATCATTCAGTGGCGTTGAGCCAGAGGATTCTCATGATTTCTTTGATAGGTGCCAGCGGATTCTTCGCATGACGGGTATTCTTGAGACCAGTGGAGTCTCCTTTACTACTTTTCAGCTATCAGGGGCCGCCTTCAGGGGGGGGGGGAGACTTATGAGAGGAGCATGCCAGTCGGTGGAGCACCACTTTCATGGCATGAGTTATCCATTCTCTTCCTGGAGAAGTTTGTGCCATAGACCCTCCAGGAGGAGCTGCCTAGGCAGTTTGATCAGCTATATTAAGAGGGCATGTCTGTGACCCAGTATGAGATGTGGTTTTCAAAGATGGCTCGTCACATAGTTTGGTTTGTTTCCACTAAGAGGGAGGGGATTAGGAGGTTCATTGATGGAATCAACTATCAGTTATGTTTTGTTATGACTTTGGAGAATGTAGCAAGCTCTAAATTCGATAAGGTAGTTGATATTGCTGGCAGATAGAGATGGTCCGTAATCAGGAGCATGGGGAGAGAGAGAGAGGCCAAAAGGCCTCGTGGTTCGGGTGGTTCCAAATGTGTTCCTTCTTGGGGGCAGCCCTACCACCACAGGGATCGTCCTTATAGTCCCACTTAGATAGATCATCCAGTTCATCATGGTGCATCAGCTAGCCATGGTTCATACAGTGCTCGACCAGGTCAGTCATCTTTTAGTGCACTTCTAGCTCAGAATTCATCTCACGCACCTTCAGTTCAGGGTTAATCTGCACCAGGTTCCGCTGGTAGTTGTTCTGTCTCTCGGGGTCCACTTTAGTACTTCCCGCATTTTTCCTAGAGGGGTTGTTTTGAGTGTGGAGAGTTTGGTCATGTGAAGAGGTATTGTCCCCGCCTTGCGCGAGGTCTAATTCAGTAGAGGAGTCACGCTACGACTCCCACACAAGTTACTAGGCAACCCGCCAGCCAGCTTAGATTGGGGCTCATGCAGCCAGAGGTCGCCCTAGAAGGGGAAGCTGATTAGGTGACGGTCAAGGTTGATTATATGTTATTCATACTAGGCAGAGATTGATGCTTCAGACACTGTGATAACATGTATTGTTTCAGTATGCCACAGAGATGCTTTAACATTATTTGACCCTAGTTCTACTTATTCATATTTTTATCATATTTTGCTCATTATCTAGATATGCCCCGTGAGTCCTTAGTATCAACTGTTCATGTATCTAGGTCGGTGGATGATACTATTATTGTAGACCGCATTTATCGGTCATGTGTAGTGACCATTGGAGGATCTGAGATTAGAGTTGATCTCTTATTACTTTGTATGGTTGATTTCGATGTAATTTTGGGTATGGATTGATTATCTCCATGTCATGCTATTCTGAATTGTCACGCTAAGACCGTGACATTGATGATGCTGGGGTTGCCAAGGATTGAGTGGAGAGGTTTTCTAGATTATGTTCCCAGCAAGGTGATTTCTTATTTGAACACCTAACGGATGGTTGGGAAGGGGTGTCTGTCATATTTGGCCTATTTTCCCTATTTGAGCTAATTGTTGAACTTGAAAGCATGTCTACATTTCTATATTGTTATTATATACTTGGACTGTACCTGTTGAGCTCGTCATTACTTTTTTCCTAGAGGTTAGACTTGTTACTTATTGAGTTGGTTGTACTCATACTACACTCAGCATTTCGTGTGCTGACCCAGGTGCATTCGTGCATGGTGCTTGCGGATTTTGGAGCTTTGTCAGTTTGGAGATTCTCGAGGTAGCTACTTTGGCGTCCACAGATCTTGAGTCTCCTCCTTTATCTTATAGTTAATATGTTAGATCATGTTATTACATAGATGCTTATGTACTCAATGACACCTCGATTTTGGGAAATGTTGTATCGAGTGGCACTATTTTGTGTGTCAATATTTATGATATTCTTCCCTTAAACTTGTTTGTTATGTTTTCAAACTTAAATATTGGCATGATTTATTGTGGTTGTCGGCTTGCCTAATATTATGATAGGTGCCATCACCACAAGTGAGATTTGGGTCATGACAGGGACCAATACCTGTATCTGGAAAAGAAGTCCAAAAGTGTAGCATGAGTACTACTGACCCAATGTACTCCTTAAGTCTCGAACCTAACATCGACGAAGTAGTAACGAGGCTAGGAAAAGACACGTACATAAAGTCCTGTATATATATATATATATAAAAACTGGGAGGGGACACGCGAAAGGTGAAATATCATAAGAATTGAAAGAACAAGATCAACTAATAACATCTTTCGAAATATGCAACAATGTAACCAAGTAAAGAACCAATCTAGAAATCAAATAAGGCAATGAAATAAAGATAGCATGGAATCAGCCTTTGTGCTTTTACTTTTCTCCTTACCATGCAATATCATAAATAAAATGGCACGACATCACCCTTCGTGGTTTTACTCTCTGACATGTCATCACCCTTTGTAACGACTTGACGAGTAATTTTGAGATCTAGCGCGTCGTTCAGCGGTTGGATGCCTAGAATAGTTTCACTTCATGTATTATGAATTGTATGTGTGGTCGGAATGGAATTTTGGGAAGTTCGGAGTTGATTCGATTGGAAATTTTTTAATTCGGAAGCTTTATGTTGGAAGCGTTTACTAGGGTTTGACTTTTGAGTATACGATTTGGAATGGGGATTTGAAGGTTCCAATAAATTTATATAATAATTGCGTACTTGGGCGTATGATCGGGTTAAATATCGGGTCGCCCAGGAACATTTCAGCACTTATTGTGGAAGGTTGGCATTTTTAAAGTAATAGAAATTCCTAAGTTTGACTTGAAGTGAAATTTGGTACTATAGATGTCTGTTTGGGATTTTGAGCCTTGTAATAGGTTCATATTGTGACTTATGACTTGAACGTAAAGTTTAGCGTCAATCCGAGGTGTTTAAGTATAATTCCGATGCATTCATCGTAAGTTTGAAAGTTTGAAGGTTTAAAACAACATTTCGATCATTGATTCGTAGTTTTGAGGTTGTTTGACATGATTTGATGCTTCGACTAAGTTCGTATCATATTTTAGGATGCGTTGGTATGGTTGGATGGGGTCTCGAGGGCCTCGGGTGCAAATCAGATTAGAATTGGGTTGAATTTTTGCTACAGGTGTGAGACCGCAGAAGCGGCCTAGGGGTTGCAGAAGGAAGTGATTTCTACAAGTTGTGAGTTAAATATACGAATTTAGGCTTGTAAATTCATGAAATTTTGTATAAATTGTGGAGGTTTTGAAGAAAATCTAGAATTTGTTATTCTTAGATTTTTACCACAAAATTTGACATGGAATTAAGAATAAATTACATATTTGAGTTCGTGGTGTTATGGGCAATGTTTATCTTCGAAATTATTTGGAATCTGGGCCATTCGCCTTGTTAGTATCATATTCTTATGGGATTGGGTCGTTCTTCTCGGCAGTAACATATTCTAGACCGGGCCGTTTGCCTCAGCAATATCATATTCTTATGGGATCGGGCCGTTCGCCTCAGTAATATCATATTCTTATGGGATCAGGCTATTCGCCTAGGCAGTATCATATTATTATGGGATTGGGTCGTTCGCCTCGGCAGAATTGTGCGTAATATTAAACAAGAAGCCATTGTATCTGTGAGATTTCCTGAATTGAGTTATGATGACCTATCTGGTGGGGACCATATTATATATACTCTATTTGGGGAGGTAACAGACATTTGAGGACTTGTGTTTATTGTACAGAGGAGTATCGTATCGCTGTGCCTATACTTATTTTCACTATTTAATAATGCTTTATACTTGTTTACTATCTACTGTTCTTGATTTATTGGACTACTAGTAAGTGTCGATGTCGACCCCTCATCACTACTTCTCTGGGGTTAGGCTAGATACTTACTGGGTACGCATTGGTTTACATAATCATGCTACCTTTCTGCACTTATTGAGCATGTATATATATTTCTGGTGGTCTTTTGGGTGTAAAGGCACACCTGTTGCAGGGACTTTACAGTGAGCTGCATTCCATGTTACGATATGCAACATACATAGTCTCCATCATTATTATTTACATTATCCTGTTTATCTTGTATTCCAGATAGATATTGTACTATTATTGTACCTTCTAGTAGATGCTCATGAACTTGTGACAACGGGTTTTGGGGGTTCCCAGGGATGTTCACTATTATAGTTCACGTTATTATTATCATTTCACTTTATGATTTATTTATATTCGAAATTTTTTAAAGAATAGCATAGGTTTCTATGAATGCCACATTTTACTATATTATTTAATGGGATTCATTATTTCAAAAATAATAAAATGAATAATTAAGTTGGTATTTCACCAATGGCTAGCCTAACAACGACGTTGGGCGCCATCACAACCTATAGTGGATTTCGGGTCGTGGCACCCTACATGCTTTAATTCCTCACAACCTCTCAATATATGATAATGAGTGCAAATAAGGCACGACAACACCATTCACACTTTTCGCTCTTCCTCACCAAGAAACAATACAACAACAAATAATAAATACAAGGCGCGAAACGATTTCACTTCAATTATAGTGCCATGATAACAAACTCAACTTATAAAAATTCTAACATATTCAAAATAAATAATAAATAATAAATAAGTGGCGAACATTTAAAAAGTAATATTCCAACCTAACCATGGAGAACATAGCCAAAGAAACAATCTAATACAAAGAGACATTTTTCGCATGCCTGCTTTAACCCAATAACAACGCATATGTACTCGTCACCTCACATATACGTCGTCCTCACACATAATACACGTAGCAAAACCACCAAGTCCTAATCCCTCAAATCAAGTTAACCACAATACTTACCTTGCTTTGCCACCAAATTAAGGCACAACCGCGGCTTTTCCTGTAGAATTAGCCTCCAAACCAATCAAATCTAGCAAAATATACTTCAAATACTTCAAAATAGGCTTAGAAACTACCCACGAGTGAAAAAGATGCAATTTTTAATGATTTTAGAAAAGGTCAACAAAAGTTAACCCCGGGCCTGCTTGGTCAAAACCCGAGATTTGGAGCAAAACCCAATTACCCATTCACTCCCGAGCCCGATTATGTAATTAATTTTGAAATCCGACTTCTATTTGAGGTCTAAATCTCAGTTTCTCAAAATCCCTAATTTCTACCATTAAAAAGCTTAGATTAAAGGTTAAAATTAATGGTTGTTTATGAAAATGTAATGAAACAAGTTAAAATCTACTAACCAATAAAGTTGGGATGAAAAATCTCTTCAAAATCGCCTCTAGTCCGAGCTCAAACTTGAAAATGGTGAGAAATGACTCAAATACTAACTTTAGAGTGTTTAAATCACTAAGTGTCAGGCGTTCTTTGTGTTCACAAAGCACCTGACGCATTCGCAAAGCATCAGTGGCCAAAGGCCTTCGCGTTCGCGAGATACGCTTCACTTTCGTAGAAGCTTACTCCCCCGGCCTCTACATTTACAAGACAAGGATCATGTTCGCGAAGAGTATCAGACAGATTCCTCCCAAATCCCTATAACCCTACACGTTCGGGAGTAGACAGACTTGTTCGTGAAGTCTAAGCCCCCTACTACTTTGCGTTCGCGACTATATCCTCATGTACGAAAAAAATGATACTACCCCAGTCCCATTTTCTCCTTCGCGATCTCAAGAGTACCTTCACGATTGCGAAGAACAAGACTTCAGACACCAGAAACAACTGAAACCAACTATCTCTTAAGTCCCAAAATGATTCGTAGCCTATGTGAAACTCACCCGATCCCCTCAGGGTCAAAACCAAACATGAAAAAAGTGTAATAACATTATACGAACTTGCTCGTGCAATCAAAACACCAAAATAACCTTTACAACCACGAACCGAACATCAAAATACATGAAACTTCTAAGAAAATGCAAGAACTTCTAAAATCACAACCAAGCATTTGAATCCTATCAAACCACCTCGATTTTGCACCAAATTTTGCAAACAAGTTTCAAATAGAGAAATGCACCTATACTATGTCCCGGAACCAAAATTGGAACCCGGTCCATAAAGTCAACCTACGGTCAATCCTAGGAATTTTCCAAACCTTCAAATTACTAGCTTTTCATAAAACAAGTCAAATCAAGATAGGGACTTCCGAATTCCATTCCGAGTATAGGCCCAAGTCCAAAATAACGATACGGACCCACCAGGGTCGTCAAAATACCGATCCCAGTGTGTTTATCTAAAATGTTGATCGTAGTCAACTCAAGTTATTTAAATCCAAAAATGATATTTTCTTCAAATTTTCATATAAAATCTTTTTGAAAAAGACACGGACTATACACACAAATCGAGAAATAGTAAATGGAGCTAATAGATGTCTCGAAATACGGAAATAAGGGCTAGTATTAAAAATGACCTATCGGGTCATCACATTCTCCACCTTTAATAGAAATTTCGTCCTAGAATGAACATAGAAAAGTACATGAACTGCTGAAAAGTTGTGGGTATCTACTCCGCATATCGGAATCAGACTCCCACATAGCTTCCTCGATCAAATGACCTCTCCACTACACTCTCGTAAAAGGATAACACTTACACCTCAACTAACGGACCTGTCATGCTAGAATAGCCACTGGCTCCTCCTCATAAGTCAAATCCTTGTTCAATTGGACTGAGCTCAAAACTAATAATGGGATGGTTTGCCGTGATAGATTCAGAGCATGGAAATATGGAACGGCGGGTGAACTGCTGATAAGCTGGGTGGCAATGCAAGTTTGCAGGCCACCTCACTAATCCTCTCAAAGATCTTAAAGTGACTGATATACCTAGAGCTCAACTTGCCTTTCTTCCCAAATCTCATCACACCCTTCATGGGTGAAACCCGCAGAAAAACCCTTTCTCCCTCCATGAATGCTACATCACGAGCCCTATGAACAGTGTAACCCCTTCTGACTAGATTGGGTTGTACGAAGCTGATCCTGAATCAACTTGACATTCTCCAAGGCATCCCGAACCAAATCAGTGCCCAACAACCTAACCTCCCCCGACTCAAATTAACCAACTGGAGAACGACACCGCCTCTCATATAAGGACTCATAAGGAGCCATAAATACTCGATTGGTAGGTTTTGTTGTAGGCAAAGTCCATAAGAGGTAAGAATTGATCCAACCCACCCCCAAATCTATAATACAGGCACATAGCATGTCCTCCAAGATTAGAATGGTGCACTTAGAGTGCCCGTCCATCAATAGGTGAAATACTATATTCAACTCAACCCGTGTACCTAACTCCTTCTACATAACTCTCTAGAAATATGATGTGAACGGTGTGCCTCGATAAGAGATAATAGACACCGGCACACCATAAAAATAAACAATCCCTAGATATAGATCTGAGCCACTTGCTCTGAAAAATATGTAGCCGCCACTGGAATAAAAATCACCGACTTAGTCAACATATCCACAATGACCCATACTGCATCAAATTTCTTCAAAGTACATGGGAGCCCAACAACGAAATCCATGGTAAATACAATCCCACTTCCACTCAGGAATCTCAAGTCTCTGAAGAAAACCGCCAGGCCTCTGATGCTCATATTTCATTTGGTGACAGTTTAAATACTAAGCCACATACTATACTATATCTTTCTTCATTCTTCTCCACCAATAATTTCGCCTCAAATTTTGATACATCTTGGCAGCACCCGGATGCATGGAATACTGCAAACTATGGGCCTCCTCAAGCATCAACTCACATAGCCTACTAATATTAGGCACACAAATCCACCGTTGCATCCGCAACACCCCATCATCTCCAATAAAAACCTCCTTGGCATCATTGTGTTGCACTATATCCTGAAGGAAAAACAAATGGGGGTCGTCATACTGACACTCTCTGATACGCTCATACAAAGAAAACCAAGAAACCATGCAAGCAAGAACCCGACTATGCATCCAACCATACGAACTGATTGGCTAAATCCTGAACATCTGACTCTGGCTGTCTCTCACCAACTAGTATACATGCAAGGCTACCCATACTTTTAGCCTTTCTACTCAAGGTATCAGCCACCACATTGGCTTTCTCGGGATGATACAAAATGGTAATATCATAGTCTTTTAACAAATTTAACCACCTCTGCTACCTCAAGTTTAAATCTTTTTTCTTAAACAAGTGATGCACACTCCGTTGATCTGGGAAAACCTCACACGACACACCGTAGAGGTAATGCCTCCAAATCTTCAATGCACAAATAGTAATTACTAAATCTATGTCATGAACAGGGTAATTATTCTCAAGAAACTTAAACTACCGAGACACCCAGGCAATCACCCTACCGTCTTGCATCAACATCGTGCCAAGTCCAAAAAAGACATATCACAATACACAGTGTAAGACCCTGAAACCGTAGGAATAACCAACACTAGAGTTGTAGTCAAAGCAGTCTTAAGCTTGTAGAAGCTCACCTCACACTCATCAGACCACCTAACTAGGGCACCATTTTGGTCAATCTAGTCAATGGGGCTAAAATAAATAAATCTTCCACGAACCGACGATAATAACCTGCCAATCACATGAAACTCTTAATCTCTGTAGATAAAAAGGTCTACGTCAGTTATGAACTAGCTTAGTCATCTTAAGATCCACTTTGATTCTCTCAAAAGATACAACATGGCCTAAAAAGGCAACCGAATCCAACCAAAACTCACACTTTGAAAACTTGGCATATAATTGACTATCTCTTAAGGTCTGAAACATAACCCAAATGTGTTGCTCATGCTTCTCTAGATTGCGGGAGCAAACCAAAATATCATCAATAAATACGATCAGAAAAGAATCCAAATAGTTCTTGAATACCCGGTTCATCAAATCCAAAAATGCTACTAGGGCACTTGTCAAGACCAATGACATCACGAGAAACTCATAATGCTCACACCGAGTCTAAAAAGGTGTCTTAGGGACATCTTATGCCATAATGTTCAACCGATGGTAGTTAGATCTCAAATAAATCTTCGAAAACACTTTGTCACCTTCAAGCTAATCAAATAGGTCACCAATCCTTGGCAATAGATACCTATTCTTGATAGTGACTTTGTTCAACTACCGATAATCTATACACATCCTCATCGAACTATCCGTCTTCTTAAAAAGCTACACTGGTGTACCTTAGGGTGTGACACTAGGTCGAATGAATCCCTTATCAAGCAAATCCTTCAACTGTTCCTTCAGTTCCTTCAACTCAGCTGGAGCCATACGGTATAGTGGAATGGAAATGGGCTGAGTGCCCAGAGCCAAGTTAATACAAAAGTCGATATCTTTATCCAGTGGCACCCCCCAAAAAAGCAGCATGGAACACCTCTGGAAACTCGCGCACAACTAGTACTAAATCAATGGAAGAAACCTCCGTACTAGGATAACGGATATAGGCCAAATATACTAAACATCCCTTCTCGACCGTATGCCTAGCCTTCACATAAGAAATAACCATGTTAGTAGAATGGCTAGGAGTCCCTCTCCACTCTAATCGAGGCAACCTCGATATGGCTAAAGACACCATCTTAAAATGATAGTCCAAAATAGCGTGATAAGGTGATAACCAATCCATGCCCAAAATGACATCAAAGTCCACCATATCAAGAAGTAGAAGATCTACACTATTCTCAAGGATCTAGATAGAAACCACGCACGAGTGATAAACAAGATCTGCAATAATGGAATCTTGCATAGGCATGGACACATATACATAATCACTCAAAGAATCATGAGGCATAACCAGATATGAAGCAAAATAGGATAACAAGTACGAATAAGTAGAGCCCTGATCAAATAGAACAGAGGCATATCTATGGAAAACTGGAACAATACATGTGATAATAGCATCAAATGACTCTACCTCTGGACTAGCTGGAAATGCATCAAAACGGGGCTAGGCCCCACCCATTCTGACCTCCGCCTCTCGAATGGACTCTAGTTGGCTGGTCTCCACCTCTAATTGCTTGACCTCCACCTTTAATGGAATGACCTCCACCTATAATAGCCTGACCCCCCACATCTAGTTTGTTAAGCGGATGGTAGAGCAACCGGTGCTAGAACCATGGCATGAGAAACCTGTTGTGGCATGTCGCCTTGTGACCTAGGGCAAAATCTCGTAAAGTGCCTCGTATCTCTATAAGTACAACAAGTCCTTGATTGTTGTGACTGCTGACTCTGGAACTAACCCTGTCAACCTGAATAAATACCCTAATAACTCTGGATCAGAGGTGAACTAATAAAAGCTGAAGGTGCATTATAGGCTAGCTTCTCAGGATGAGACCCATAAGAATCACGACTACTTGAAGCACCGTGGGATACTTGAACCGCTAACTGAAATGTTCTGGGAGAATACCCTCTACCGGATGAACCCTAGCCTCTAGATGAGGCATTGTTGAAACCACCAAAATAACGAGACCTCTTCACAGATACCTCAGCCTATCCATACCACGAACCATCTCGATCCGTCTGGCAATTTCTATGAACCTCTGAAAAGAAATATCATTTTTGGTCTCCTTGGCCATTTGCAACCTGACACTAAAAGTAAGTCTATCAACGAATATTCTCACTCTCTCTCTATTAGTAGGGAGTAGGATAACTTCATGGCGAGCTAGGTCCACAAATCGTGTCTCATACTAAACAACACTTATGCTACCTTGCTGAAGATGCTCGAACTTCTTGTGATACTCCTCGCTCAGAGTGAAAGGGATAAACTTCTCTAGAAAAAGCTTCAAAAACTGATCTCAATTTAGGGGTGTTGAACTTGCTGATCTACCCTGCTCAAAATCTTGTCAACACTTCTTAGCAGAACCAGTCATCTGAAACACTGCAAAGTCTACTCCATTAGACTTAACAATATCCATGTTGCGCAGTACCTCGTAGCAATGACCCAACTAATCTTGTGGGTCCTTAGAAGGTGCATCACTGAAGTGAATAAGGAAGTGCTTTGTGAACTTATACAACCTCGTCAATCCCTCAGATGACATTGCGGGCCTCTCTCGGTCTGTGTAGAAATAATAGGCTTCCCTAACTGGCGGAATTACTGGAGTATGATATATAGGAGAAATATTCTCTGGAGTGTGAGTATAAGGCGTATGTGCTCCTCCACCAACCTGAGAGACAGCTGGTGCCATCGAAAATGCACCAGTCTGGGCCACACTCTCCATAAGGCCCAACAAGTGGACTAGAGCATCCCAAAGCACGATAGTGGCTATAAATTCCTCTAGGACCTAAGCATGTCTGACTGGTGCGGTCTAAGATGGGATATCCTCCTCATGTTCAATCTGAGGCTCCACAGTAGGTGCTCCAGCACGAGCTCTAGCCTGAGCTCTTCCTCATCCTCTTGCTCAACCTCGACCCCAGCCTTTACCTCTGGTAGTGGCTGCAACATGGGATCTGGCTCCTACCGGACAATAGAAGTTGAGCGTGTTATCACTATCAATGAGAGAACAGAACAAGAATGTAATGATTCAAACATCAATGATAGAACAAAATTTCACGATAGGAAAAGAAAGAAGTGAAATTTTCCTAAAGCTCCATATCCTTTAGAAGACAAGTACAAATGTTTCCGTACCGATTCCCCAAACTCTACTAAGTTTGCTCATGAATCGTGAGACCTAAACAACCTAATTCTCTAATACCAACTTGTCACGATCCAGAATCCCACCTTCAGGACCGTGATAGCGCCTAACATCTACTTGCTAGGCAAGCTAACATTAGTTAACCAATTTAATAATTAAATAGTTCAAAGCAGAATAATTACAATTATTAACCATGATTAAAGATGAAATACATGAAATAAACCCATATAACACGATTTAACTCAATCCCAGAAGTTAGGTGTCACCAGTACATAAACAACTAAAAGTCTACAATTATAGTTTGAAATAAATACAACTATTTGTATGATATAAACAGTAAAGATAGTAACTGGAAGGGGACTTTAGGGTCTGTTTCGCCAGCAGCTCTACCTCAAGTCTCCAAAGCAAATATGATCTGAGCAGATGTACCTCTAAAGCACCGTCGGGACAAATACCACTATCTGCACAAGAAGTGCAAAAGTGTATCATGAGTACAACTGACCCAATGTATCGTAAGTGTCGAGCATAACCTCTATGCGGTAGTGACGAGGTCACCAAATAACATTTTCCGAAATACGCAACAATGTTACCAAGTAAAGAACCAACCCGGAAATCAAATAAGGCAATGAAATAAAGATGACACGGCATCACACTTTGTGCTTTTACTCTCCGGCACGGCATCACATTTCGTTCTTTAATTCCTCACAACCTCTCAATATATGACAATGAACGCAAATAAGGCACGACGACCCTTCGTGCTTTTCACTCTTCCTCACCAAGCAACAATATAAATTAAAATAATAAATACAAGGCATGAAATAATTTCACTTCAATTATAGTGTCATGATAACAAACTCAACTTTCAAAATTCCTAACATCTTCAAAATAAATAATAAATACGAGGCGAATAATTAAAAACTAATATTCTAACCTAAGAATGGAGAACAATGTCAAAGAAATAATATAATACAAAGAAATAATTTCCACCCGCATGCTTTAACCCAACGACAACGCATATATACTCATCACATATACATCGTCGACATACATAAAACACGCAAAAAATTAATCAACGAGTCCTAATCCCTCAAGTCAAGATTAACCATGATACTTACCTTGCTCTGCAACCAAATCAAGGCACAACAACTCTTTTCCTATAGAATTAGCCTTCAAACCACTCAAATCTAGAAAAAATATAGTTCAAATAATTCAAAATAAGCTTTAGAAACTACCCACGAGTGAAAAAGATGCAATCTTTAACAATTTTGGAAAAAGTCAACAAAAGTCAACCCCGGGCCCGCTTGATCAAAATCCGATATTGGGATCAAAACCCAATTACCCATTCATCCCCAAGCTCGGTTATATAATTAGTTTCTAAATCTGACCTCAATTTGAGGTCTAAATCTCAATTTCTCAAAATATCTAATATCCACCTAAATCCCTAATTTTTACTCTGAAAAAGCTTACAGTAAAAGTTAAAATCAATGGGTGTTTATGGATATATAATGAAATTAGTTGAAATCTATTAACTATTGAAGCTGGGATGGAAAATCTCTTCAAATCAGCTATAGGCCGAGCTAAAACTTTAAAATGGTGAAAAATGACTCAAATCCCGACTTTAGAGTGTTTAAATAACTGGGCGTCAGGTGTTCTTCGTGTTTGCGAAGCACCTGATGCATTCCTTCACGTCCAAGGATCGCGTTCTCGAAGAGTACCAGATAGATTCCTCCCAGAGTCCCATAACCCTACGCGTTCACGAGTAGACGGACACGTTCGCAAAGGGTAAGCCCCCCCTACTACTTCGTTTTCGCAACCATGTCCTCGCATTGGCAAAGAACGACTCCACCCCTATCCCATTTTCCCTTTCGTGATCATAAGAGTTCCATCATGATTGTGAAGCACAAGGATTTTGACAGTAGAAACAATTGAAAACCAGCTATCTATTAAGTCCAAAAATGATCTGTAGCCTATCCAAAAGTAACCTGCCCCTCGGGCTCCTAACCAAACATGCACACAAGTGTAATAACATCATACGAACTTGCTTTCACGATAAAAACACTAAAATAAAACCTAGAATCATGAATCGGACATCAAAATGCATGAAATTTATAAGAAAACTCAAGAACTTCTAAAATCACAGCCAAGCATCCGAATCCTAGAAAACCAACTCTGCTTTGCACCAAATTTTGCAGACAAGTTTCAAATAGCAAAATGAACGTATACTAAGTCCCAAAACCAAAATCCAAACCTGGTAGCCATAAAGTTAACATACGGTCTGTCACGACCCAAAACTCTCACCATAGGCATCGTGATAGAACTTAGTCTCTAAGACTAGGTAATCCGAGTATAATAACAATTTGAGCCTTTTTAATAGAAGTTAATACAAGTGTCGAAACAAAAAGCGAAAACAATTATAAAAACCTCCCAATACTGGTAATACAGAGTCACGAACTCTAACTGAATACATGAAATAATATCTAGGATCAAAATATAGCACTGTTCGAATAGTAAATGATAGTACAATAAAATGTAAAGACTCCAAGGGACTACGACGACCAAGCTGCTCTACCCTTAATCCTTGTGATCAATAAGCTTACTCTCTCCAAGTCGGATATCTCCAATTGCTGGATCTGCAAAAAACGTGCAGAAGTGTAGTATGAGTACACCACAGTTGTTACCTAGTAAGTATCAAGAATAACCTCAGTGGAGTAGTAACGAGATACAGTCAAGACACTCACAAGTTAAATAACATGTGCAATATAGCAGTATACTATAATAATAGGAAACAAATAACAGTGATGGCAATAAGATTCAACCAGTGATACAAACAACAAAGCAATAAGAACACCATAAGTAGTGTCCAAACAAATAAGGTACACAAGTACAAACAATTAAATAGGTTTTTCCACAACACACTCTGTGATACCCCATCTCATAGTCATAAAACATGGGTCTCACCCCACTTTTATACTTTTACAGCACCTCGTGACCATACATATATCACAATCGTACAGACAACTCATGTGCCCAAAAATATCAATATATAAGAACCATAGAGACAACTCACGTGCCAATAATAAAAATCATCATTTACTCACGGCAAGTCGTGCCCAAATCTCATGTCATAATTGCACGGGCAGTTCACGTGCCAATATCATAATCATTATATACCCTCAACACCTTGTGCCCACATTTTATATCACATCTGTATGGATAGTTCATGTGCCAATAATAAAATTATCATATACCACATCACCTTATGCCCACAATTTCAACACGAATCAGATAATTATCAGGTTACGTACTTGTGAGCTAGTATAGGCGACATGCTATGGTGTATGCATGTGCAAGTGTATTACTGCAGCCCAAATCAATAATAAATATCAAGGATATGAATTAGCTCACCGAAAACACAAATCAGGTTACAAAAAGTGTATAACAAACACAAGGAGAATCACAACATCATACAAAATCACCAACATAATAACGCCACATCATCACATAAAAATCACCAACACAATAACCCCACATCATCACATTATCCCTAATATTTCCACCCTTATCTCTACTATAGCCACTCGTATCATTCCACCCAAAAAATATCAATATCCACCCTTATCGCTCCTTTAGCCACCCTTATCTCTCCTTTAGCCACCCTTATCACTCCTATAATAGCCTCTCTTATCTCTCCATATAATAGCTACCCATATCACTCCTCGTAGACAATATCCCAATACATATAACAACAGTGAAATGCAACCCTTATGTCTGCATATTATCAACAGTGGAATGCCACCCTTATGTCCGCATACTATTAACCAACATCACACAATAATTCACACGGAATATTATTACAACAACACAAAATAATCAACTTGTATCACAAATTTCCCATAGTCCATAACCTTTCCGAAAGTACAACGAAATCGAATAACTTCACAACAAATAGCCCACGGCTCCACACAACGTATATAAAAACTCAAAACAACAATAAGGATGGAAAAGTAACTCTGCATAGAACAACGCATTCTTTAATCCAAATTTTTGGTAAATATATTAATGCCTCTTTTTATTTTTTTATCTAATTATTTGCAGATGAAAAATCTATAATGAAATTATTTCCACAAAATGGCAGATGTAACGACCCGGCCGGTTATTTTGAGAGTAATAGCCTCTATCCCCTATTTTCTGCTTTCCCTGTATCTGTTTGTGCTTATGTGACTTGCCGGGAGGTTTTGTTTTTGGTTTCGGAGTGTTTTGGGATACTTAATCCCTAAACGGAAGCTTAAGCGTTAGGATTTTGATGATATTGAGAACTGTGTGAAGACCACTTTGAAATGGAGTTTTGTCGGTTCAATTAGCTCTGTTGGGTGATTTTGAGCTTAGGGGCGTATCCGGATTGTGTTTTGGACGTCTGTAGCTGATTTAGGCTTGAAATGGAAAAAATTGAATTTTTGGAGATTTTGAACGATAGTGGACTTTTTGATATCGGGGTCGGATTCTAATTTTGGAAGATGGATTGTCTTTGTAATGTCGAATATGACTTGTGTGCAAAATTTGAGTTCAATTAGACGTGGTTTGATAGGTTTCGTCATTGGTTGTAGAAATTTGAAGTTTCAAGTATTATGTTTGGATTGGAGGGTGATTCGCGATTTTAGCATTGTTTGATATGATTTGAGGGTTTGATTAAGTTCGTATGGTATTTTAGGACTGGTTGGTATGTTTGGTCTAGGTCCCGGGGGCTTTGGGTGTGTTTCAGATGCTCAATGGATCATTTTCAGACTTGGGAAGATAGCAGATTTTCTGGTATTTCTGTTACAGACTTTTCTTCATCGCGTTCACGTAAGGCATCTGGGAGGCCAACTAAAGTTGTTCTTCGTTTTCATGAAGATGGGGCCACATTTTCAATGGTCTAATGATCAGTGCATCGTGAATGCATGAAGGGCATCGCGTTTGCGTATGGGAAATGGAGCAGCTGGGACTCCAAGGAAAGTACAATTTCACGTAGTTGAGATCGCGTTCGCAAAGCAGTAGGCCGTGGAACCTACGCGTTTGTGAGGAATTATTCGCGTTCGCGAAGGGGAAAGTTTGGTCAGTGGATTTTTGTTCAACACGAATGCAAGGGTTTGACTGCGTTCGCGAAGAAGGAATTACCTGGGCAGGATATAAGTTTTCAAAAACGAGGGTTCGGCCATTTTTACCAAAACTTGAGTTTGGGAGCTCGGATTTGGAAGAGATTTTGAGGGATTTTTAGAGGCATTAATTGGGTAATGATTCTACACTTTATTTTTGTTATACCCCATTAATCTATCATTAATTTTATCATTTAATTTCAGATTTGGGTTAAAAATTTGGGGAAATTGGGAAGAAGTTCTTCAACTAAGATTTTGGGTTTTGATTGAGATTTTGATATCGGATTTGGATAATTTTGGTCTGAGTGAACTCGTGAGTGAAATTGTGTTCATATTTTGTGACTTTTACCTAATTTCGAGACGTGGGCCCGGGGAGGCTTTTTAGGATAATTTTCGAATTTCTTATTAAAGTCTTGATTTAATTAATTAGATTAGTCTATTATAGTTATATTTATAATATGTAATTGTTTTTGGTTAGATTTGGGCCATTCAGAGTCGGATATTCATGGAAAAGGCATTGTTATCGATTGATTGAGCTTCGTTCGAGGTAAGTGGCTTGCCTAACCTTGTGTGAGGGAACTCCCCTTATGATTTGGTATTGTTGTGATATGTGAGCACCATGTACGTGAGGGTGACGAGTGCGTACACGGGCTAATTGTTGTAAAACTCTATTTTCACTGAGTAATAATTTGTTTCACTTTAATTGAGTTATACTAGCATGTGTAATTATCCTCTTTAGCCTAGAATAGTATGCCTACGTGTCTTAAATGCTTATCTGAACTCTTTGCAACATGATTATTTGATTTCCTACTTCTTCCTTGACTTAGGGTTTTGTGTTGATGTTGTTATCTCCATTAGGGACCAAGGACCGGTATTCCAGGAGATCCCCCTAAATATTAACTTTGGGAGTACGAGACAGTATCCTGAGAGACCCCTATGCATAGTTACTTTTGGGACTACGGAACGGTATTCCGGGAGATCCCTCTACATATTTGCTTTTGGGACTACAGAATGGTATTCCGGGAGATCCCCCTGCACATTTACTTTAGGGACAACAAGAAGATATCTAGGGAGATCCCTTATTGTTATTTTTTGTCACTGTACTATTATGTTTTTGTGATTTCCCTTTTGTTAAAGTTAAGTCTTTATTATACTGCAATATTTCGTTATGTCTTGTTATATATATATATATATATATATATATATATATATATATATATATATATATATATATATATATACACACCATTATGGCCTTGACCTGACATCGCCACTAATCATCTGAGGTTAGGCTTCGCTCTTACTGGGTACCATTGTGGTGTACTCATGCTACTCTTCTGCACATGTTTTTGTATGCAGATCCAGGTACATTTTACCAGCTACGTCATCAGTGAGCAGCGACAGTTGGAGACTTCAAGGTATATTTGCCGCCTCCGTAGACCTCGGAGTTCCTCTCTATTGTCCCCTATGTCTATTATCTCCGGTACTTGTTTTATTAGACTCTGATGTATAGAGAAACTAGTTTTACTTCTATAGTTTGAGACTCATGACGTTCCATATTTTGGGAAGACTATGTAGTATTGAGGAGTTGGTTATTGTACATGCCGAGCGGCACGGTGCACAATTATGTTATTATTGTTGCAGTTAGCTGTGAGTTTTACTTCTCTTCCTATTATTTTTGTAACTGGTTAGGCTTGCCTAGTCGTTGAGACTAGGTACTGTCACGATATTTTACAGAGGGAAAATTGGGTCATGACAAATTGGTATCAGAGCTCTAAGTTCATTGGTGTCGTGAATCACAAACTAGTTTATTTAGAGTCTCGTGGATCAGTACAGAGATGTCTGTACTTATCTTCGGGAGGGCTATGAAACTAATAGGAAAGTTACACTTCTTTGATTTCCTTGTCGTGAGAAAATTTGTTGACGTTGAATTTCTAAACTTCTGTATTCTATTCTCTCATAGATGGTGAGGAAACATACAAGCAGAGATGACCAGGCACACGCGTCCTCTGCTAGAGCCACTAGAGGCCAGGGCCGGGGTAGAAGCCGAGGATGTCCACATGGTATAGCAAGATCACCCACACGAGCTACCCCAAAGAAGCCACCAGTAGCTCTAATCGGAGTGCGGGCACCTAAGATGACTACTACTACTACTATACCAACTCTTCATGAGACCCTTGCGCAGTTCATGAGCATGTTCAGTACTCTAGCTAAGAAAGGGTTGATCCCCCTTGCTCCTGCCACATCTCAGTCCAGGGGAGAAGCACAGACTCTAGAGCAATGGGTTTAGGTCGATGATATTCGAGAGGTTATACTAGTGCCACCTATAGCCCCAGTTTAGCCTGAGAGTAGGGCAACCGTTTCTGATGAGGAACAACATAGGCTCGAGAGGAACAAAAATACCACCCTCCTACCTTCAGTTGTTTGGTGACAGAGGATGCTCAGGGCTTTCTAAAGGAGTGCCACCGTATCCTGCATACAATGGGCATAGCAGAGTCGAGTGGGGTTTTTTTCACTGTGTTTCAGCTAAGAGGAGCAGCCTATCAGTGGTGGCGTGCTTATGAGTTGGACAGTTCGGTTGAGGTAGCTTCACTTACATGGACTCAGTTCTCAGATATATTTTTGAGGGAGTAAGTTCCCAGAGCGTCAAAGATGCATGGCTCGCCGAGTTTAAGTAGTTGCACCAGGGTGCTATGACTGTTTCAGAGTATGCAATTTATTTCAGTGATTTGGCAAGACATGCACCGCCTTGGTTTTTACAGTTTGAGAGATAGTCCATCAATTTATTGAGGGACTCCATCTCAACATCAGGACTAGCATGGCTCGGGAGTTAGAGATGAATATTTCGTACCACGAGGTTGTGAGTATTCCTAGGATAGCGGAGGCATGCTTGCTTAGGAGAGAGATGAGAGAGAGGCTAAGAGGTCTCAAGAGATTGGTTCTTATTGTGGTGCTCGAGCCCCAGCTGCAGTCGACATGGTAGAGGCTATGTGAGTCACCCCGTTCATTCAGCTCTTCTAGTCGCCAGTGTTATTCTGGCTACTTCTAGGCCTCAAGAGCCTTATTATGCACCGCGAGCATCTAGTGTGCTTCCTGCACGGGGTATTTCTACCGGTCAGTCTAGCAGACCTTGCCCGAGCCAGCCATACCCTCCCAGAGCTTTTTATAAGTGTGGTGACACTCGCCATATGGCGAGGGATTGCCCTAGACTTAGGAGGGGTGCACCTCCACAGACTTCTCAGCCACAGCGTGCTCCTAAGGGTCCTCGATCTTTGATTATAGCACCAATTACAACTCCATGTGCTTAGCCAACTCGAGGTGGAGGTCGAGAAGGTAGAGGTCGCCCTAGAGCGGGAGGCCAGGCCAGATACTATGCCTTTCCTGCATGTACAGAGTATGTTGCTTCCAACTATCTCATTATAGGTATTTTTCTGGTTTATCATAGAGATTCCTCGGTTCTATTCGATCCAGGCTCTACTTATTCCTATGTGTCATCTTATTTTGCTTCGTATTGCCGTATCCTATGATTCTATGAGCTTTCCTATTTATGTGTCTACACCTGTGGGAGATTCTATTAGTATTGACCGTGTGTATCGATCGCGTTTGGTGGTTATTAGTGGTTTTGAGACTAGAGTCGATTTATTATTGCTCACTGTGGTAGATTTTGATATTATCTTAGGCATGGACAAGTTGTCGCCCATATGCTATTCTTGATTGTCACGCCAAGACTATGGCACTAGTTTTGCTAGGATTACCGTGGTTACAGTGGATGAGTAACATAGAGTATACTTCTAACAGAGTTATTTCATTTCTTAAGGCTCAACAAATGGTTGACAAGGGGTGTCATGCGTATCTAGCTTATGTGAGAGATGTCAGTATTGATACTCCTACTATCGAGTCAATTCCGGTAGTGCGGGATTATCTAGATGTATTTGAAGTTGATCTTCTAAGCATGCCGCCAACAGGGATATTAAGTTTGGTACTGATTTGTTGTCGGGCACTCAGCCCATCTCTATTCCTCTATATGGTATGGCTCCGCCTGAGTTCAAGGAGTTAAAGGAATAGTTACAGTAATTGCTTGATAGGGGCTTCATTTGACCCAGCGTGTCATCTTGGGGTGCTCCAATCTTGTTTGTGAATAAATAGGATGTTTCCATGCGTATGTGCGTTGATTATCCCTGTCACACCTCCTTTTTCACTTTTTACTACACCCCGTGAAGGATATAATAAAGGAGTTTTTCCACTTAAAGGACAGTCGAAACGAGATTCATTATTAAGGTTTCAGAGTCGCCACTTGGGAGATTTATGGTGTCCCAAGTCACCGGTTTGAATCCCGAATCGAGGAAAGGGTTTGACTCTATTAACAGTCCGCGAACCAGAAATCCGGATAAGGAATTCTGTTAATCCGGGAGAAGGTGTTAGGTACTCCTGAATTCCGTGATTCTAGCACGGTCACTCAACTGTTGTATTTGATTTTATCTGATTTCAATACATGTTCTACTTTTATGTGCCTTTATTAATTAACCGCTTTTATTTATATTTATTATTTATTTTAAAGAATTGCAACATCGTGAAAATGCATCTCGAATCACG
>MU767329.1:2904-35006 GCA_026770625.1 Nicotiana glauca | reverse complement strand
TGAAATTACTACCAGCTTACTTTAAAATTCCAACCATGCCCTCACTTTATACTTAGATTTACCCATATTACCTTAAAACCAATCCCAACCCCCTTTTTAATTTTCATCAGCTATAACCAATTCCCTAAGACTTATCAAAACTGAATTCACTGAATCTCAAGATAGAATTAAAAGCAAAGAATTATCAAAATAGATTCACTAATCACAAATGAAACTAATCAGTAGCAATTACTAATTTTAATCAAACGAGCAAATCCTATTATTCTAATCAGTCGATAAAACAGAACTAACACTTAATACTAATTAACAAAAAATCTAAAATTAATCTATCCAAACAAACTAAAAATTAACGAGTCACATGAATCATACTTATCTAAAAAAATGCCAACAACTCACGACTAATTTTTGTACAAAATAACAATGTTAAAATTCTGGCAAATTAAAATCAATGAACAGAATAGAATAAAACAAAGTTCTCATTTTAACAATTCAATTAGTCTATTTAAAACTAAAGAAAAAGAGTGATAAAAGGAATCAAAAGGAGAGATAAGAAGGGAAAGATACTCACTGATTTGTCGAGAAAAGTTCCGACCAGCCTTTGGAAACCCAATCGTCCAAAATTCCAACCCGTAACATACCTAACCAGGTGTTTTTATAAGAGAACACCTGATTAGGGACGTTATGGTCCGAAATTGTGGGGATTAAAAAATCAAGATTTTGGCAGGAAACTTCAATTTGACATTCGAACGGTTCTGGGGAGATTCGAGACAACAGAGCATGGTAATTGGGTAGAGGATGGTCAAGAGGAGGTTTGGTGTGATTTTGGGCTAGTTTGGACGATGTTGTGTTTGCCGGAGTAGGGTTCTGGCGACACTAAATCAAATATTCGAGGATTTCTGGGGTGTTTTGAGGGAAACTGAGTAGAGGGGTGTGGAGAGGGGACTGAGACGGTTCTGGGGTGTATTTTGGGGGTTGATCGGATGAGGTCGCGTCTCCCGCCGGTAGTGTTCCGGCGGGGTTGGGGAGGATTCATGGACGGCTCAAGGGAGAGGGCGAAGACGAGAATGAGTTTTAGGGTTATGGGTTGGGGTTTTGACATATTAAAAGGACATCAAAAATCCTGGACCGTTGGATGAGTGAAGATGAACGGTCCAGATTAATTGACACCCAAACGGTGTCGTTCAATTAAATGGAGAATTGATCTGGTCCGTTGGATTAGAGTGATGGACAGACACGATTTGCCCAAGGGAACGGTGTCGTTTTATTTTAATGAGGAGATCAATCCTCAGCCGTTAGATCAATTTTCCTCTACGGCCAGGATTGGATCAGCCAAACGGGGTCGTTTTGATTAAACGAGACGGACCAAGTGGACTTTCTTTTGGGCCTGGACGGATGAATCTGTTTGGGCCGGGATATTTTGGGTATTAGGCTGGTCCAGTATTATTTTTGTAGAATTGTATTTCAGTATTTCTTTTTCTTTTTGTATTGTTTTGCCTTTTATTAAAATTGTTTAACGAATTAACTCCTATTTTATGGCAAATTTTCAATTAAAGTACAAAAATATTATGAATTAATGTCTACTAAATGTGAAATTAATTTCCTAAATGAAAAGGCATATTTTTGTATTTTTATTTTGACCTAATCATGCACAAATACCATACAAACAATTATCACAAAATTCATAAAAAATTGTAAAAAATAAAGAAAAATATTTTGTTTGAATTTTACGGGAATAACTCGTATATAGGGCAAAAATCACGTGCTCACAATCCCCAATTCAACAAAGTTACGATGAAGAACAAGTATACTTTGCCTCATATTGATGAGATATTTGATTAGTTACAGGGTGCTAGAATGTTTTCCAAGATTGACTTGCGTTCAGACTATCATCAGTTGAAGATACGGGAGCCAGATATCCCGAAGATTGCTTTCAGGACTCGATATGCTTACTACGAGTTCCTTGTGATGTCATTTGGGCTGACCAATGCTCAACAACATTCATGCATTTGATGCACAGTGTATTCCAGCCTTATCTTGACTCATTCGTCATTGTGTTTATTGACGATATTCTTGTGTACTCCTGAAGCGGGAGGATCATGAGCATCATTTGAGGATTGTGCTCAAGACCTTGAGAGAAAATAAGTTATATGCAAAATTCTCAAAGTGTGAGTTCTGTCTAGATTCAGTGGTATTTTTGGGTCACGTAGTGTCGAGTGAAGGGATCAAGGTGGATCTGAAGAAGGTGGAAGCAATGGAGAGTTGGCCCAGACCGTCCTCAGCTACGGAGATCCAGAGTTTTCTTGGTTTGACGGGGTATTACCATTGATTTGTAGAGGGATTCTCATCTATTGCAGCACCTAGAACCATCAATATCGGCTTGGCCCGTTCGGCCAACATGCGATTTAGTAGGGCTAGGCTAGAATTTTTGGAGCCCATTTAAAAACGAGGCTTTTAAGCCCAGCCGGAGTAAGCTCGTGGCCCGTGAGACTTGACTAAAGCTGGGCTAGGCCGGCCCGCGGGCTTAATAAAAATATGTATTTAAAATATATAAAATATAAAAATTATATGACACAAAAAATATAAAGAAAGTATCCCAAGCTTAAAGCTTATTAAGCTCATCATAATAAAAGATCAAAGTCTTAAAACATAAATTAGTTTTAAAAATTTAATTATTCCTAATATTTAAATAATTAATATTGCATACGAATTGTAGATGTAGATGAAAGTGAAGATGTTAAGACAACCTTCTCACAAGCGAATTCAAATGTGTTTGATGAGGATGATGTGTTAGATATCCCAAAAGCGTCATAGACGTTATCTTGAATAGTTTGTTTTGAGTTTTGACTTATAATGAATTAAATATAGTCTTGTTCACTTCTTTAGTGTTTATTATGATATGTTGGAACAATATAAAATGTTAGTAAGTTTTGTGAAATTTTTCCAATAAGATTTTTTTAACTTTTAAATATTTTTTTAGGTAAGAACTTAAAGACAAAATTATAAAATTATATTTTAAAAAATATTGGGCCAGCCCATGGGGGTCCGCAACCCACATAAGGATGGGTGGACTGACCATTATAAGACCCATCAAAATGGTGGGCTAGCCCAGCCCAGCCCGTTAATTGCTATAGCCAGCATGGGCTGGGCTGGGCTAACCCGGGCCCGCCCATATTGACAGCTCTAGCAGCACCTATGAACAGGCTGACCCAGAAGAGTGCCCCATTCAAATGGATGGAGGAGTGTAAGGAGAGCTTTCAAAAGCTCAAGACAACTTTGACTACTCCCCAGTATTGGTATTGCCTACAAGTTCGGGTTTTATAATGTATATTGTGATGTGTCGCGGATTGGTTTCAATGCGGTGTTGATGCAGGACGGTAGGGTGATTGCCTATGCATCTAGAAAATTGAAGGTGCATGATAAAAACTATCCTATCCACGACCTTGAGTTAGCAGCTATTGCTCATGCCTTAAATATTTGGCAGCACTATTTGTACAGTGTCCCTTGCGAGAGCTACACCGATCACCAGAGTTTGTAGCATCTCTTCAAATAGAAGGATCTTAACTTGCGTCAGCGGAGGTGGGCTTAGTTGCTTAAGGATTATGATATCACCATTTTGTACCATCCCAGGTAGGCCAAAATGGTGGCCGATGCTTTGAGTCGCAAGGCTAAGAGTTTGGGGAGCTTAGCATATCTACCATCAGCAAAGAGGCCTTTGGCATTGGATGTTCAGGCCTTAGCCAACCAGTTTGTAGATTGGATATTTTTGAGCCGAGTCAAGTTTTGGCTTGTGTGGTTTCTCAGTATTCTCTTTATGATCGTATTAGGGAATGTCAGTATGATGACCCCCACATGCTTGTCCTTAAGGATACGGTTCAACACGGTGATGCTAAGAAGGTCACTATTGGAGATGATGGTGCATTGAGGATACATGGAAGTTTATGTGTGCCCAATGTAGATGGTTTGCATGAGTTTATTCTCCAGGAGACTCACAGTTCGCGGTACTCCATTCACTCGAGTGTCGCAAAGATGTATGAGAAGTTGAGGCAACATTATTGGTAGAAGAGAATGAAGAAGGACATAATAGAGTATATAGCTTGCTGTCTAAATTTCACGCAAGTGAAGTATGAGCATCAGTGGCCAGGTGGATTGCTTCAGAAGCTAGAGATTCCGGAATGGAAATGGGAGCGGATCACTATGGATTTCGTTGTTGGGCTTCCATGGACTCAACAGAAGTTTGATGCAGTTTGGATGATTGTGGATAGGTTGACCATGTCAACTAATTTCATTCTAGTAATGACTACTTATTCTTTCGAGCAGCTGTCACGAGTTTATATTTGCGAGATTGTTAAGCTTCATGGCATGCCGGTATTTATCATCTCTGACCGGGGTAAGTAGTTTACATCATGGTGCTAGAGGGCCATACAACATGAGTTGGGTACTCGGATTGAGTAAAGCACAGCGTTCCACCTTCAGACAGACGAACAGTCCGAGCATTCTATACAAATGTTAGAGGATATGCTCGATACTTCTGTGATAGGCCTTGGAGGTTCTTTGGATCAGTTCTTGCCACTTGCAGAGTTTGCCTACAATAACGGTTATCAGTTGAGCATTCAGATGGCACTATATGGGGCTCTGTATGGTAGGCTGTGTCGGTCTCCAGTAGGTTAGTTTGCACCGGGCGAGGATAGACTTTTAGGTTTATACTTGGATCAGTATGTTTGGAGAATGTTAATGTGATTCAGGATCAACTTCGCACATCCCGGTCTAGAAAAAAGAGTTATGCGGATCGAAAGGATTGCGATATTGCATTCATAGTTGGGGAGCAGGTCTTACTCCGGGTTTCTCTCATGAAAGGTGTCATGAGATTCGGGAAGAAGGGCAAGCTCAGACCAAGGTTTATTGGCCCGTTTGACCTGTTGCAGTGAGTTGGGGAGCTTGTTTATGAGCTCTCCTTACCTCCCAGTCTAGAAGGAATTCATCTAGTATTCCACATTTCTATGCTACAGAAGTATCACGGTGATCTATCTCACGTGTTGGATTTCAGCTCAGTCTAGTTGGACAAGGATCTATCTTATGTTGAGAAGCCAGTGGCTACTTTGGACAGGCGGGTTTGAAAGATGAGATCAAAGAACATTGCTTCAGTGAAGGTTCAATGGAGGGGCCAGCTAGTCGAGGAGGCGACTTGGTAGTCCAAGCAAGATATGCGCAAGCCGTTATCCTCATCTTTTCACCACTTCAGGTATGTCTCTATGCTTTTTCGAGGACGGACAATTATTTTAAGAGAGGGAGGATGTAACGACCCAGCTGGTCTTTTTAATAGTAATAGCCCTAATCCCCTATTTTCTGCTTTCTCCATATCTATTTCTGCTTATGTGACTTACCAGGAGGTTTTGTTTTTGGTTTCGAATTGTTTTGGGACACTTAGTCCCTAAACGGAAGATTAAGCCTTAGCATTTTGACCGTAGTCTGAACTATGTGAATACGAATCCGAAATGGAGTTTCTTTAGTTTCGTTAGCACCGTTGGGTAATTTTGGATATAGGGGCGTGTTTATATTGTGCTTTGGAGGTCTGTAGTTGATTTAGGCTTGAAATGGCGAAAGTTGAATTTTAAAGATCTTGACCGGTTGTGGACATTTTGATATCTGGGTCGGATTTGGATTTTGGAAATTGGAGTAGGTCCATAATGTTGAATATTACTTGTGTGCAAAATTTGAGGTCAATCGGACGTGGTTTTATAGGTTTAGGCATCGATTGTAGAAATTTGAAGTTTCAAGTTCATTAAGTTTGTATTGGAGGGTGATTCAGCATTTTAGCATTGTTTGATATGATATGAGGGCTCGACTAAGTTCATATGGTGTTTTATGACTGGTCGGTATGTTTGATTGAGGTTCTTGAGGGCCTCAGGTGTGTTTCGGATGCTCAATGGATCATTTTCGGACTTGGGAAGATAGCAGATTTTTTGCTTTTTTTGTTGTAGACTTTTCTTCATTGCGTTCACGAGAGAGGTCTTGTGTTCGGGTAAAGCATATGGGAGGCCATCTGAATTTGTTCTCTAGTTCGTGAAGATGAGGTTGCGTTCGCGAATGTCTAATGATCAGTGCATCACGAATGCATGAAGGGCATCACGTTCGCGTAAGGGAAATGGAGAAGCTGGGACCCAAGGAATTGTTCTACACGTTCGCGTAGTTGAGATCGCATATGCGAAGCAGTAGGCCGTGGAACCTACACGTTCGCGAGAGATTAGTCACGTTCGCGAAGGGGAAAGTTTGTTCAGTGGATTTTTGTTTAACACGAACGTGAGGGTTTGACCGCGTTCGCGAAGAAGGAATTTCCTAGGCAGAATATAAGTTATCAAAAACGAGGGTTTGGCCATTTTACCAATACTTGAGTTTGGGAGCTCGTACTTCGACGAAATTTTAAGGGATTTTCAGAGACATCGATTGGGTAGTGATTCTATACTTGATTTTGATTACATCCCACTAATCTATAATTAATTTCATCATTTATTTTTGGATTTGGGTGAAAATTTGGGAAAAATGGGAAGAAGTTCTTCAACTAAGATTTTGGGTTCTGATTGAGATTTTGATATCGGATTTGTATAATTTTGGTACGAGTGAAATCGTGAGTGAATGGGTGTTCATATTTTATAACTTTTAACCGATTCCGAGATGTGGGGCCGAGGAGGCTTTGTAGGGTATTTTCAAATTTCTTATTAAGGTCTTGATTTCGATGATCAGATTAGTCTATTATAGTTATATTTATGATATGTAATTACTTTTGGCTAGATTTGGGCCATTCGGACTCGGATATTCATGGAAAAGGCATTGTTATCGATTGATTGAGTTTAGTTCAAGGTAAGTGGCTTGCCTAACCTTGTGTGGGGGAACTCCCCTTAGGATTTGGTATTGTTGTGATATGTGAGCGTCGTGTACGAGAGGCAACGACTGCGTACACGGGCTACTTGTAGTAAAACTCTGTATTTCACCGAGTAACAATTTGTTTCACCTTAATTGAGTTATTCTATCATAGCCTAGAATTGCATGCCTACATGTCTTAAAGACTTATCTGAACTCTCTGCATCATGCTTCGTGGATTTCCTGCTTCTTCCTTGACTTGTACTTAGTCTAAACTGTAGGGTTTCATGTTATAGCTGTTATCTCCATTGTTTGAGCTGCTTATTTATTTTGGGACTTTGGAACAGTAACCCGTGAGATCCCCTTCCATATTTACTATGGGACTACGTGAATCCCAGGAGATCCCCGTGCACATTTACTTTTGGGACTACAAAACGGTATTCCGGGAGATCCCCCTGCACATTTACTTTTGGGACTACGACACAGTATCTCAGGAGATCCCATATTGTTATTTTTATTTATTGTACTATTATGTTTTTGTGATTTCCAAAGTTCAGTCATTATCATACTGCGATATTTTGTTCTGTCTTTTATATATATATATATATATTAGCATGGCCCTGACCCGACCTCGTCATTAATCATCCGAGGTTAGGCTTGGCACTTACTAGGTACCATTATGGTGTACTCATGTTACTCTTCTGCACATGTTTTTGTGTGTAGATTGAGGTACTTCATACCAGCTACGTCATCAGTGGGCAACGACTGTTGGAGACTTCAAGGTATATCTGTCACGTCCGCAGACCTCGGAGCCCCCCTCTATTGTCCCCTATGTCCATTATCTCATGTACTTCTTTTGTTAGGCTCTAATGTATAGAGACACTAGTTTTCCTTCTGTAGTTTATGACTTATGTTGTTCCTGGTTTGGGGAAGACTATGTAGTATTGAGGAGTTGGTTATTGTACATGCTGAGTGGCATGATATTCAGTTATGTTATTATTGTTGCAGTTAGTTGTGAGTTTTACTTTTTTTCCGGTTATTTCCGTAACTTTTTAGGCTTACCTAGTCATAGAGACTAGGTGCCGTAACGATACCTTATGAAGAGGAAATTGGGTCGTGACAGCAACTCAACAATACACAGGATTCACGTAAAAGTTAAAGTAGCAATCACACCAAATTATCATATAAAACAAACTCGGCAAGCAGGGAAATAGGCATGGAAAATAAAGGATTTAATAAGTGCCAGTAATTTCCAATTTAATACATAAAATTGCCTAAGAATTTAAACCAATACAATTTGCACATATTAGCCCGAGTACGTACTCATCACTTCATGTACATGACTTTCACGTTATACAAAATTTCACATATGATTCAATGCCTAAGGGGTAATTTCCCCACTCAAGGTTAGGAAAGATACTTACCTTTATGTTGTTATGCCGATATTCCCAATTGGCCTTCTCGCACGAAATGACCTTCGGACGCCTCAAATCTAGCCAAATTAATTGCATAACATCATTAAAACTCATATGAAACAATTCAGGACAATAAAACGTCGACTGTAAATTTTACATCAAAAAGTCAACCCGAGGCCCGCATTTCGGAACCCGATAGAATTTGTACGAAATCTGAACACTTATTCCGATATGAGTTCAACAATACCAAAATTATCAAATTCTGATAGCGAATCATCCTTCAAATTCTCGTTTTTCATTTTTTTAAAAGGTTTTACATCATTTCTCAATTTCTTCCATTTAATTCACTAAATTGATCAAAATAACCATAGAACCATGAAATATAATCACTTTCGGATAAAGAATACTCACCCAAAATGAACTCGTGAAATATCTGTGTACGGAAAATCGGAGGGTCCAATTTTCGGCCATTACAACGCCTCGTGAGCAAGGTTTCCAAAGGCTCAAGACCACGGTCAAATTTTATCCCGAGGGGACATCGGTGTCAAACCTCGAGGCAGCGCAAATCAATGGTTACAATGGAACAGTAGGAAGTTCCCTAGGCACACGACTAAGACTGACAAAACCTAGAGGTCTAGCTCTGACCCGTATCAGTGCATTGAAGAGCTATAACTACCCCATATCTTTGTAATTAATGCTTTTGTACTATGTTCCCCCTCATATATAAAGGGGAACCCTAGTCATTTGTAGACATCTGATGCTCAATACTAAATACACAAGAACATTCTCTCAGCTCTCTAACATATTCTCTTGAGTTCATTACTTCATTTATTGCTTACATTTATTGTTCTTTATTTATTGCCTATCATTGATCATAAAAGAGCCATCGCTATAACTCTGATAACTGTTGTCTCCCCCTCGGCTGCCCCAAATCGACCACCCAGATCAACCCCGAGGCAGTGTAATCAACAACTCGAGGCCCCCGATCCGCCACCGCTTGGTTCGATTATCTTGTCATTTCTAAGATATAAGCCCAATTTCTAACCTTTTACTTAGCATCCATCACTCAAAAACCGACATAAAAATAGATCATTTATTTTTAGAACCACACAATCAAATTAAATTGTTATTACCATTTTCACGGTAAATAGTTTGGCGCCCACCGTGGGGTTAAAAATAAAAGTGATTATTTTATTGCTGGTTTAACCACGTAACGCAAGTTATCTTTTAAACTTTTTCTTGTCCAAGATATTTTGATTTCAGCTCAAAATGTCTAACTCAGTAAATGCTTGTGAAAATATCAATCTCGAAAACCATAGGGAAAACGGTGTTGACATCCCAGGTGTTGGTGTGCCACGATGAAACTCTGGGGATGCACTAGAATCAATTCATGTGGATGCGGTTTCGCGCGACGCTCAACACGTTGAAATAAGCTCCCACACCAATAGGAGCATACACCAAGGATACCAACAAGAAACCCAAAATACCCCATCTAGGGAAGAGCGGGAGGTTAGCCTTCACGTTATTTTTGAAAATTTACAGGCACAACAGCTGGCTCTTGCTTAGCTACCAAGTCACCAGAAAACTCCTAGCACGGTAGCATCGGGGATGGCTCCCCCACCCGAGAAAGTACTAGAGAGGTCAAGCAACAACAGGTCGGCAGTCGACCCGCCATCGTAAAGATGCTCGAGGACCTCAATATGAGGATCGAATTGGGCGAGAAGAAGATAGAAGCCGATGACAAGAAGGTTGAAACCTACAACTCTAGGTGTGGATTCATATTCCGGGCTCACCTCCGATCTTAAAAGGTGTGGATTCAAAGAAGTTTATACAGAAGCCGTCCCCACAGTAGGCGGCCCCAAAACCCATTCCAAAAAAGATCAGAATGTCCGACCTTCCGAAGTATAATGGAACCTCGAACCCCAACGAGCACGTTACTGCTTACACATGTGCGGTGAAAGGCAACAACCTGAGGAACGATGAGAACGAGTCCGTCCTACTGAAGAAGTTCGGGGAAACGCTTTCTAAAGGGGAAATTATGTGGTATCACAACCTGGCCCCAAACTCGATAGATTATTTTGCGATGCTGGCGGATTCTTTCATTAAGTCACATGCTGGTGCTATCAAAGTAGCAACAAGGAAATCTGACGTCTTCAAAATTAAGCAGAGGGAGAATGAAATGCTGCAGGAGTTTGCATCTTGCTTTCAATTGGAATGAATGGAACTATCACCAGTCTCCGACGACTGGGTGGTACAGGCCTTCACTTAGGGTCTGAATGAATAAAGCTCGGTGGCTTCGAAGTAGTTGAAGCAGAAGCTGGTTGAATATCCCGCCCTGACTTGGTCGGGCGTTCACAACTGATACCAGTTAAAAATCAGGGTCGAGGGCGACCAACTAGGAGCCCCCTCGGGCTTGGTGTACCTAAGCACGCTTTGGCGAAGGAGCCAAGGCCAAACAAAGAAAGGTATCAACCATACACCATGTTGATACCCAACTTTTCTAAATATTTTAAAATGCAAAATACTTTCAAAATAGCATATGTAAGCATATATAAGTATGTCTAAATATTTTATTATTTTTTCTTAATTTTTAAAAGATTTTTAAATCAATTTATTATCCCATTTTATCTAGAAAAATCCAGTAATTATTTACAAAATTATCATTTTGGTAATTCACTTATTGGACTCTGATATTTATACTAAATTATAGCTAAGATAATTTTTGCATATTTTTACAAATTTATTGAGTACTTTTTAAGCTAAATTGCATAATTGCAATATTAGCCTCTTTTAGATTTAGCTACGTTTATGTCTATAAAATTAGGTCCCAATATTTTAATGTGATAACTATGTATTATTAATCATTTTAGTACCTTTAATTTATTTTCAAAAATTACTTTACTATTTTTTACAAAATAAAATAAGGGAAATGTGGCTATTTAATTAAAATATAACCCAATTGTGTTTCAACTATGCCCTGAATTGAACCCCAATTTTATACCCCAATTACCCAGCCCAAATCCTAATCATACCTGACCCACAACCCAATTAAAACAACCCACCCGCAACCCTTACCTACCCATTCAATCCAGGCCGTTGATCAAAATGATCAACCACCGCCACTAACCCTTTCCATAATTAATCCCAAACAACCCCTAAACCCTATCATTTCTCTCATTCAGCCGCCTCTCAATTCCTTTGTTCTCTTAATTCTCTCTTGACTATCTCAAACCCTAGCCGCCGCCCTAAACTACCACCTGAAAATACCTCAAATCCATGGCTTCTAGAGCCATTGGAGGCCTGTATCCACCTCACTTGGCTTCTATGCGCTCGAGTACTATGGAAAGGCTAGATCTTGAAGAAGCTTGGCCCAGACTTTGGTCGATCACAATTTGTATGGCTGTCCTCGGTCATCTTCAACTTTGCTCCGGCCACCCATGGCTATTCAAGCCTAATTCTTAACTTCTCCTGCTTAGATCGATGATTGTCCAAGCCTTTCTTACCATCTAGGTTTCTTTTGAAACCTTAATCTTTGAGGTTCTTCGTATTTTTTTTATATATCTGTTTAGATCCCTTTTTGCTCTAAACTTCTAAACATTTTTCCTAAAGTTTCTTCTAAAACTTTACCTTCAAACCCCCTTATCTTTTCCGATTTAGGGTCTTGCTAGGTTATTTTGAAACGGTCTCTGATTTTTTGTACATGTTCTACTATGTTTCCTTATGTCATTCTTTTCTTAAGTTGCATGTTGAGGGCCTTAACCTTTTGAGATTTTTGAATTTATTTTGTTAGTATTTCTGTCTGATTTACTTGTTTTTCATCTCTATACTCGATTGATGGTGAAAACCCTAAAAATTAGGGGTTCATTCAAGTTCTGAGACTATTTGTTGTGTGATGTACTTGTTCGTCATGCTCTGAATTTGATTGGTTTCAAAACCCTAATTTATTTGCGGCTTATTCAAGCTTCTGAAGTTGTTTCACCTGTTGGAAGCTACTCGACCGAATTTGAAACCCTTTTGTTTCAGCATCTGTTTCTTTATGTAATTTTGACTTCCTACTACCACTGAAACTCTACTATAAGGTCTTTTCCCTTGACCCTTTTGCATGCTATTTGATACTCCCTCTTTTCTCTATTACCGAGTTGGTGAAATTAACCTATGTGACTACCATGTTTCTATAGTTCATTAGCTACTGACTTTGTGTTTGCTATTGCATGATGCTTCTCATTGTCATGAGTTCAGCCTCGCATGCCTAGTGTTTATGCACTCTTTCATATGCTAAATTTCCCTCTAAAATGATATTAAATTTTCAACTGATTTCAAACCTCCTTGTGTAATTTTGATTACACTCATGTAATTGATTCTTTCCTTGTTTTACTGACTTCATTATTTCTTGGATTGATTTGAAAACTTCCCTTTAGACTTTTGATTCTCCTGTAATTAGTTTGATTTATTTGTTTATTCATGGGAACCTATGTTATTCTCTCCCAAATCAATAATTTCGAATCTCTGACTCCTTGATTTACTAGGAGCTGATTGTCTCCATATTTTGTAAATCTATTGTGTTTCCTACCTTATTCGGTTAACTGAGTATCTTTACCGATTCTGCAATAGTTGGTTCCTTAATTGGACCCCTATGTACTTACCCCTAATTGTCTATTCTAAACATGGTGTTCTACTCGGACATGTTGATGAGCTTTTGGACAATTCGATATGAGCGAATTCCAGAAGCATCAGACCGTCTGTAATGGCTTGTCCCTAGTGCCTTTGAACGAACTGTTTGGTTTCTTTCCTTAAATGTTTTCTGCCCATTACCATTTTATTTTAACTCCCTAATTAAAGGAAGTCCTATGCTGATTTGATTTTAGTTGGTATATAGTTCCATAATTGTTGCTGAACTATGAATCTTGCCTTATTTCCCACCTATTTTAAAACTATAAATACCCTGCTCTTTCATTAACAAAAACACACACGAACAGTCTTAGTTTCTGAACTCACACTCATACTCAAAATATTCTCTCTTACCACTTGTACTGTAGCATGTCTTCAAAGTCTGGCTACCTGCTTTTACTGCATTTTTGCTTCTTTGAACTGGTATGTCTTGACTAAGATTTCAGCATCACAACAATATGTTTAAGTAATACTTTTGTTTTCTTGCCTGCCTATCACTTGTGTTTTATTCAGTACTTTATTCTAAGCATGTTGTAATTCCCTTCTACCTGTTCTAAACCTATTATGCATCCTAAACCCCTACCCCAATATGTTTGATACTAATGGTTTGTTTGAAGCATGACAATATTAAGTATTATTGTCTATGACTCAAACTTGATTCCCCTGGGCTCATAACCTCTATGTTACCATTATATGTTGTGTATTCTGGTCGATTTTGTAAGCATAACAGCACTCCCTAATATTGTACATGCCCAGAATTAACTAAAGCCTAAGTGCATAGGCTCTTTGCATTTCCCAATCCCTGAAGCCCTTTATGTGAAATCCTTCACTTTGTAGTTGTTTCCCAGCACCTCTTTCCCTCTTCTTTACTTCTTAGTTCTTAAAGCTCTGTTTCTTCACGGGCACTCTCTCTTAGACTTAAGTTCTGCCCCTTTATTGTGAGCCTTGTTTTGGGACCCATTCAGCTCCCTCTAAACTTGGACACTTGAGGGCTGGCACTTCCATACTGCACTCGTCCCTATTCTGATGATACCATTTGGGTGTGAGCACTGCCTGGAGTCCCATTGAGTCTTTTAGGGAACTCTGACACACTCAAATTGGAGCAAGGATTTGGATCAATGGACTTTGAGTTGGTTTATCTCACAACTCAAAGAGGAAGTCAAGAATCAGGCTTCCTCTAATTGTACTTTTCTGATGTAATTCATTATTCTGGTTTGTAATAAGTTGTAATAAACATTTGGGGCTTGCTAGTGAAAAGGGTGGGGAACTATGCATGCAAGGGTAAAAATCATGCCTATAGGGTGTTTTTTTTTAATTTTTGTGTATTCAAACTTCACCTAAAATCATGTCTATAGGGTGTTTTTAATTTCTGCATATTCAAACTTCACCTACAAATCATGCCTATAGGGTGTTTTCAGTTTCTGCATATTCAAACTTCACCTAGAAATCATGCCTATAGGGTGTTTTCAATTTCTGCATATTCAAACTTCACCTAGAAATCATGCCTATAGGGTGTTCTCATTTTTGCAGATGCAAACTTTACCTAGAAATCATGCCTATAGGATATTTTAATTTCTGCATATTCAAACATCACCTAGAAGCCTTGCCTATAGGAATATATTAATTCTGCATAATTCAAACTACATTTAGACACCATGTCTATAAGGTTTAACACAAGATTCTGCATTTAAATACCCTGTGTATAAGGTTTCTGCAATTAGATACCACGTCTAAAAATCAGTAATGCATGGAAATCATGCCTATAGGGATCCTCAAACAATTCTGATTAGTTTTCATTCACAGTCAATTTTAGATAAAAACAGTAATAAAAGATTCTATAACCTGCAGAACTTGTAACCATTTTTAATTCTTGTACATTCTGCATCTTTTTGATAATCTAGGTTCCTCACTTAACAATTTTAACAAGTATGCATATAGGACTTCAAACAATTCAGTTCAAGCTTTACTGTCTCATCATCTTCTGAATTGAATAGACACCATGCCTATAGGACTTCGTCTAAGCACTTAGGCAAGCCTTAGGATAATTCTTGTAAAACTAAATCCGCCTTGTTAATTGCTACAACCAGCAGGCAGGCCTGATTCGGACTTCTTATCTGAGTTATGTAATAAATTTGGCTACATCAACAACTAACTTTTGTGTGCAAGTCATGCTAATTATATGCTTTCTTTGCTCAAGGAGGTATACATGAGCCTTGTTTGTTTATATGCTTTCCCCAAAAATATGCAATATGTGTTTTGTATGTCGCCTTAGAGTTTTACCTTTGAAACTTCAAATAAGCCTAATATCCCTCCCTTTTTAGGATTAATAGTCCTAAGTGCCTCCGGGACTGATAGGAGTAGGACGGGTAATAGCATACAATAAGTAATCTATACCAATCCGCGCTTTAGATACCTTAACGAGGTAGGATGGGTAGATATTGATATGATGACAATGCGATAATGTCACGTATAGACCCTTATTGAGGAATGATTACCGGACATTGTGTGGGGTGATCCATATTTTTAATAAAGCTAGGAGCCCCTCCCTTTATTTTTTATTTCTTTTCTTTAGCATTTTAACTCCTTATTTATAATTAGTCTTTCTAATTATCCTTTCAAACTTTGTTTACTTTCAAACCATTAGGTGTTGAAATCCCCTCTTATGTGAGCCTTATCTGCCTATATGGTAATTGCACCTCAATTTACAATAATTGTGTGGACGGGAACCACACTAGTGAATTCTGAGGGATGCCTAACACCTTCCCCTTAGAATAATTTCAAGCCCTTACCCTATCTCTGGTTATTCAAATCAAACTCTTTTGGTGTGCTAATGCACCCTAATCATTAGGTGGCAACCCTTCAATTGCAAACATAGTTCCCAAAAGGAATGAGTTGTCCTTCCAAATGTCATGAACCTGATTTCCCGAGAAAAAAAGGGGGCGCGACAGCATGGCGACAGAATTTTAGGCTTTTACCATTTCAGACTATTATTGTGGATTTCTACTTCTTTACGCATAATTATTTGTTTGTTCTTTTAAGCATTAAATTTCTTTTTCAACTTTAAAACTAACTTGTCTTTTGTTTCTTTCCTTTTTGCTTTCCTTTACTACTGCTTTAAATTATGAAAAAATGTTGTATTTACTACTTTCTTAACGTGCAAATGCGTGACAACATGTCTTTAATTATTGCATAATTATGCTCGACATCATATTCCACTCGTGCTAAACAAATATCATATCAACACTTATAATGAGTTGTTGCGCTCTTCCTATATCATTACCCCCTAAATTCGGAAAGGCATATTTGCGGTAAAACTGGTCAATCAGCAGTGTCGTCGACAATTACGAGCCTTTCCCCTTGAGTTTTCCACTCAAGGGTACTAGTACAAAAACCCCATAGAAAACTCACTCGATTTAATTATGCATATATCATGGTCAAACCTAGCCGAGTCAGTTATATTGTCCGCGTAATGACTCTTTAAGATAGCCTTGTCCAAAGTCCACTAGGTTTCCCTAAAACCCAAACACACATCATCACATTCTGTGCATTTATTTGGAGAATTAAATGCTTTTATGCCAATTATTGATGTTAAATAGTCGAGTCCGGTGGGGGTAGGGTCTAACCCTTCTGTTTTGCAGATAATGAGGCACGAAATCCTCAGATTCGTTATGGTTACCAACATCCACCCGAGACTGCTAAGATGGTGGAATGATCTTCCTTCTAGTGACCAGACTCTCATCTAAAAATATCTAGGGAATCTACCTTGCCTCCTGGAAATCCAACCCAATAACAAGATCATATAAGCTGCTACTCTATTTTGGGATTATGAGAGGTCTGTATTCTGCTTCAGGGAAATTGAGATGACACCCTAGCTAGAAGAAATAGGAGGATTAGCCGATTTGGTATGAGAGACTCCAGGTTTATTGATGCCTGAAAACCGCAAGGGCAATGGTTTCCTTAAAATTATGGGCCTGAAGAAGAATCCAGAACTGACAGCAAATCATACCGTAACTATCCTGATGAGTTTGCCATCACCTCATTAGGGCATATTCATTGAAGGGTCTTTGTATTCATGTTCTGTTTCCTGGGGTTGATTGTGTTTCCAATGAAGAAAGCAAGAGTCCGCACCCGACTAGCCATGGTCACTAAAATTTAATGGAAGGAATTGGAGGGCAAACATTCAGCATTTTTCCCATGATCATCGCAAAAATATACCGAGCCCTAGAAAAGTGTCAACGGGGAGCTAGTCACTTCAAAGGTTGCAGTTTGCTACTTCAACTTTGGCTCGTGGAGCATCTACAAAAGGGTGAATACCGACAAGAGATTCAACGAAGGGATTGGGATGATTATGTCGCTTTCCATCACCCGAAGCAAATGAATTATATCCCTGATATGTTTGCTCAGCCAGAGGATGCCAAAGGATGGTTCGAGCTAATTGATAATTTGACCGAGGAGAAAGTACAATAGATGTTCAAATGGTTTCTGATCGAAGAATTCATCGCCAGATCCCGAGACACACCTTTTCTTATATTGATCGGTCTGAGAGGAACGTACCCTTACGTCCCTCTCCGAGTTATAAGGCAACCTGGAAGGAAATAGGTTGTACCCAGAGTCAACAAGATGAGTCACTTTCGGGCTGACTTCCAGGATGATGATAGCCCTTACAAGAGCCAAGCTCAACATATGTGGTACTGCAAGATCGTCATGGGTAAAGATACCATTGAACCAGATTGATACAATGCTGGTTGAACTACCTACTATTCTGGCTGGTTGGATGATAATCATAATGGTCTGACTCAACCTGGGTTTGTTCGAGGTCACAGGATCATCGATGAAAAGGCCGAGGCACATGTCAAATATAGTCAACTGCGCAAGAGGATCCGGGAATGCGAAAGTGAGCACCGTGAGATAAAATAAGCAAATCAAAAGTTAATTAGGGAATGGAAGGACATGGACGTCAATGCCAACAAGCGACTAGGATACCTGGAGCGAGGCATAGTGGAGCTGGAAAAAAGGTTTCTCAAAAGGGTCGAATACTGTTAGAATGCTGAGGGGAACGAAGGCGGATATCTAGCCAGAGCCTACCTGCTGCTGGGAATTCGCAATTTGGGAAATTTGTTCGATGGAACCACGGATGCCGAGTCTAGGGAAGGCCCCTCTGGAACCAAATAGATAGGAGTTTTTTCTTCTTTTATGAAATGTAATAAGGCCAATGGCCACTAGAAACTTTATTTTCCTATTATTTAGTGTTGATTTGGGATTCGTCTACCTTTTATCAATAAAATGAGACATTTAGCATTCCAAGTTCTCCAAATCAACTTGTTGCTAGGCCTACCTCGGGCACAAAGAGGTCCCCAAATTAGGACACGATTTACATTCTGCACTATGTGTTTAAATATCGCAATATTTTTTATGATCCTCACTAACTTTTTACCTTTTTATTTTTACTTTTGTTTATTTATTTCCCCTCCCCAAATGTTAGTTCGTGCACTCTGGAAACATCATCTTATTCCAAGAGATCCAGGGGCCCTCCATCCACTCCTCATCTTAGTCCTGCAAAAACAAGAACAAAGGGAAGATGGGCGATTTAAACAACGCTCGAAAGGAGAACTCAACTGAATGGGTAGAGGTTTCTCACGATCATGGTACTCTGGTTCCCAAGGAAAATGCATCCCAACTGGAATAAAATCTCCTGAAATTCCAAGAAGAACTTGATCAGGTTCGGAATCTGGAAAATTTGTCATTTTCTCTCACTACTCCAGATATCAATTTCCCAAATGCTCAGAACCCTACACCTCCACAGAACCTCCCAAAGCAACAGAACCATCCCGATCCCCATCACTACTGCAACACCTGCCATATTTCCAACAATACCCTAATGCTCATCCCAGAACTCCAAAACTCCACAAATGACCACTGCCACACCCAACATAATATCCCCATCTACATGGAGACTATGCCACACTCAACCCAACCCATCTCAAACACACCCGAGCATGATGATAAAGACTTTCTCATCAGAAACCTGGCCGAACAACTTAAGAATTGACTAGCCGAACTCAAGGCGTTGAAGGAAGTAAGGGAATTGAAGGGCTGAACTACAAAGATCTTTGTATACAGCCCGATGCCGAACTACCTGAGAGGTACAAACCTCCTAAGTTCAAGATGTTTGATGGTACAGGGAATCCAAGGGTCCATTTGAGAACGTACTATGACAAGCTGGTTGGAGTAGGAATAGACGAGAAAATCCGCATGAAGCTTTTCATGAGGAGCTTTAAGGGAGATACTTTATCTTGGTACATTATCCAAGATCCAAAGAAGTGGTCGAACTGGGTAAGCATGGTGTCCGACTTTATGGATAGGTTTAGGTTCAATACGGAGAATACGCCGGATGTGTTCTATATTCAAAATCTAAAGAAGAAGCCCACAGAAACTTTCTGCAAGTATGCTACTCGCTGGAGGTCCGAAGTTCCTAAGGTTAGACATGCCTTAGAAGAAGAACAAAAGAACAAATTCTTTGTTTGAGCTCAAGACCCACAGTATTATGAAAGGCTGATGATGATCGAAGGCCATAAATTTTCTAACATTATCAAGCTGGGAGAAAGGATCGAAGAGGGCATCAAAAACGGAATGGTTATGAACTTCAAGGCCTTACAAGCTACAAATAATGCCTTATGTCAGGAGGTGTGTCCAAGAAAAGGGATGTAGGAGCCGCAATGGTTGCACAAAGAACCAAATCTCCCATCAAATACCAAACCTACCCAATGCCCCCACTCACATATCAGCCTACTCCAAACTACCAAGCACTTTCACCCTCTTACGAAACTCCACCACCCACTTATCAACCACCTCCCACATATTAGCCTGCTTCACCCAAACATTCCCAACCTGCACATGTTTACGAAGCCTACAATACTTAAGTAGCCCACTATCAATCCCTCCCTACATGCCAAAACTTCCCTAGACCTCGACCAAATTTCGAACGAAGCCTCCGAAATAATATATGGCTATTGCTGAACCTATCAACCAGTTGTATGAAAGACTCAAAGCTGCTAGTTATGTCACCCCTATTACTGCTACAACCCCGGAGAACCTTTCTCAGTAAGTAAATCAAAATAAATCATGTGCATGCCATTCTAGCATGAAAGGACACACCATTGACAAATGCTATTCTCTAAAAGATAAGATCCAGGCTTTGATTGTTAGCAAGGTTATTGTGGCAAAGGAACCTACTCAAAATGTCCGTAATAAACCTCTGCCAGACTATAAGGGAGGAGGCATTCACATGATTTCAATAGAGGATGATTGGGATCCCCGAGGAACGATCGGTTTGATCATACAAGGTGACGACCCAAAGAAACCAATAGCCACCCTTAACCCGATCGTAGTCCAGATTCATCCCTCTGGAGATGCCGAGGTAAATATGTCCATGCCACTTGAGTTTGAAGCATCATCATCTGCAAAGACGCCAGCGCCAATTGAGGTCGAACTCGTGTCTCCAGCAAATACAGCTACACCATTCGAAGTTGCAGTTTTACCGCCCAAGGTGCATGTTCCGTTCGGAGCAAAGATAGCCACACCAATTCTAGTAGTGATGTCATCCATGACACCATTCTATATGATGGTTATACTGTGGGACTAAATAACCGAGGCAAGAAGGAAAGTCAAGGCTATGTTCGGAGAGGCTATTGCGGCACAGGGTATGACGAGAACTGGTAGAGTTTATACCCCGGAACATCTGGCACAGTCGAGCAAGCAAGCTTCTAGCCGGTAAACCATCATCGAGACCATGTCAGATGATCTCTGGAGAAAGATACATGCCAAGGAATACTCGGTCATTGACCAGTTGAACAGAACACCGGCGCAAATTTCTATCCTTGCTTTGCTACAAAATTCTGATGCCAACAAGAATGCCTTGTTAAGGGTGTTGAGTGAAGCATATGTGCCAATCAACATCACCAGCGGAGAGATGGCTAACATGGTAGGACAGGTATTGGAAAGTCACAAGATCACTTTTTAGGAAGATGAGCTACCACCGGAAGGGTTGAGTCACAACAAGGCTTTGCACATCACCGTGCAATGTGAAGACTATTTTATCACCAGAATCCTAATTGATGGAGGGTCCAGCCTCAACATTTATTCGTTGGTAATACTTAGGACGTTGGGTAAGGGACTGCACGAGATCAAGGATAGGTCCATCAACATAAAAGCTTTCCACAGCTCCCAAAGGTCCGCCATTGGGGAAATTAGTCTATGTTTGCAAAGGGGTCCTACTTCATTCGATTTGGATTTTCAAGTGATAGATGTGTCGGCATCTTACAATCTGATGTTGGGACGACCATGGATTCATGCTGATAGGGCTGTAGCATCAACACAACATTACGTAGTGAAGTTTGAGTGGAATCACCAGGAGGTGATCATTCACGATGACAGTAGCAATCCTATATACAGTCGCCAGACCATTCCGGCAGTTGGAGGCACAAGAAAGTTGGGTGAGGAGACCTATCACCACATCGAGCGAGTTAACGTCGTTTACAAGGACAAATGGTGGGACAACAAAATTGAGAGCATATTGAACTGGATTGGATATGAACTGGGTAAGGGGCTTGGAAAGAACCTCCAATGAATCACTAAGCCCATAAAACTCAAGAAGAACTACACCACATTCAGTATGGGATATGAGTATACCTGGGAAGAATTCAACAACTAGTCGCTACCATATCGCGGTCTTTACTATCCACTGGAACAACCAATACTGCGCTTGGAACAGAAATTCAAACCGACCAATGTTATCTATGGGTAAGAAGAAGAGGAAGCGCTGGCAGCGGTGAAGAATTTGTTCCTAGAAGATGATGATATGGATTGTTGTGTCAATCTCGACGAGGAGGGGGGGAAGGCCCTTCCATATAGGTTGTAATCAAAGGAGCATGCCTCAATAACTGGACCATCAAAGCCACTAGAGCCTGGCAAGCCTCGGGGTAGCAAGGTTAAATAAGCATCATGCACTATCTTTTATTTTTACTAGTTCATTTTTTTCCTTTCGCATTTTAATTTCTGCAATAAGATATTCAATGTTCAAAACGATTATCCAATTTATCAAGGTATTTTAATTTTTTGTATAAATCAACACTCTTATTATTTTCTCTTATTACTCTACTTAAACAGCATTACCATTACTTATCTTGATGAACTGATGACTGTGACATGCAATGAGACAACGCAACAAACAAATATAGATTAAGAAGAAGATGACATACCGGAGGAGATTATTAAGGAAGTTGAGAATTTTGAAAACAGACCAAAGTTCAGCATGGACGAGACGGAAATTATTAATCTGGGGGATGAAGAGAATGTCAAAGAAACACGAATCAGCGTTCACTTATCGCCCTCAGAAAATAAGGAATACACAAAATTTCTAAGGGAATATAAGGACATATTCGCCTGGTCATATGACGAAATGAACGGTCTAAGCACGTCTATTGTGGCCCACAAACTGCCAACTGATCCGACATGTCCGCCGGTAAAGAAGAAGCTCTGAAAGTTCAAGCAAGATATGAGTTTGAAAATCAAGGAAGTAGTCACCAAAGCAGGTCAAAGCCAAGGTCCTCAGGGTAGTGGAATACCCGATAGGGTTAGCTAATATCGTGCCAGTACCAAAGAAAGATGTGAAGGATAGAGTTTGGGTCGACTACCAGGATCTCAACCGGGCCAGTCCGAAAAACGACTTCCCCTTGCCAAATATACACATCCTGATTGACAAATGTGCCAAGCACGAATTGCAATCGCTTGTGGATTGTTTCGCTGGTTACCATCAGATTTGGATGGATGAAGAAGATGTTGAGAAAATGGCTTTCATTATGCCGTGGAGAATGTACTGCTACAAGATGATGTCGTGGGTTAAAGAATGCAGGGGCCACCTACCCGAGGGCTATGACATCATTTTTTCATGATATGATACACAAGGAGATCGAGGTGTACGTAGATGACATTCTCATCAAGTCCAAGAAAGCCAGCGATCACATGGAAGATTTGAGAAAGTTTTTCAATATATTGGGAAGGTACAACCTAAAATAGAATCCTGCAAAGTGTGCATTTGGGGTTCCCGCTGGAAAATTACTTGGGTTTGTTGTGAGTCACCGAGGAATTGAACTGGATCCATCAAAGGTCAAATCCATTCAAGAATTGCCACCGCTAAAGAATAAGAAAGGCGTGATGAGTTTCTTGGGGAGACTCAACTACAACAGCTGGTTCATAGCACGGTCTATAGTTATCTGTGGGCCAATCTTTAAGATGCTAAAAAAGGATGTCGCTACCAAATGGACTAATGACTGCCCAAAAGTTTTCGACAGAATCAAGGAATATCTGTCATCACCACCAGTTTTGATCCCACCTGAGCCGGGTAGACCTCTATTACTATATATCGTAGTATTAGATGGTGCCTTCGGTTGCGTCCTAGGGCAGCATGAAGAAACGGGGAGGAAAGAGTAGGCCATTTACTATATCAACAAGAAGTTCACTCCATACGAGGCCCGTTATTCTCTATTACAATGTACCTATTGTGCTCTAACTTGGGTAGCTCAGAAGCCGAGGCATTACTTCTGTGCCTATACTACATACCTCATATAAAGGATGGATCCTCTAAAGTACATCTTTTAGAAGCCCATTCCCACTGGCAAGCTAGCCAAGTGGCAAATCCTATTGAGTGAATTTGACATTGTCTACATGAATCAGAAAGCAATCAAGGGACAAGCACTAGCAGATCACCTTGCTAAAAACCCCGTGGATGGAGAATACAAACCCCTGAAGACATATTTTCCTGACGATGAGGTATCATTCATAGGAGAAGACATTGTAGAATCCTATGATGTCTAGAGAATGTTTTTCGACGGAGCAGCAAATTTCAAAATAGTTGGCATAGGAGCAGTCCTACTATCAAACACTGGTTAGCATTATCCAATTTCTGCCAAACTTAGGTTCCCGTACACCAACAATATGGCCGAGTATGAAGCCTGCATCCTAGGGCTCAAGATGGACATTGACATGAACTTCAAGAGTTTCTAGTGATTGGAGACTCAGACTTATACATCAATTCTGAGATGAATGGGCAACCAAGAACTCCAAGATACTTCGTATCTGCATCATGTACAAGAATTGAGAAAAAGGTTAACAAAGATAGAATTCTGACATGTTCCCAGAATCCAGAATGAATTCGTCGATGCATTGGCTACCCTGTCATCCATGATACAACATCCAGAAAAAAAATTCATTGACCTCATTCCCGTAAAGATCCACGATCAACCTACTTATTGTGCCCATGTTGAAGAAGAAGCACACGGAAAATCTTGGTTTGAGGATATCAAAGAATATCTGACAAAAGGAGAATACCAGAGCTTGCCAATCATACTCAAAAGCGTACACTTCAGAGGCTATCCAGCAATTTCTTTCACAACGGAGGAATCCTATATAGGAGGACTCCTGACTTGGGATTACTAAATTGTGTCGACGCAAAAGAAGCATCCAGACTACTAGAAGAAATCCATGTTGGGACGTGTGGTCCACATATGAACGGTTTTTTTTAGCCAAGAAGAAACTCCGAGCCGGTTACTTTTGGATGACTATGGAGACGGACTTCATCCAGTATGTCCAAAAATGCCACCGTTGTCAGATATATGCAGACATGATAAAGGTACCTCTAAATGAGCTTAATGCAACAAGCTCACTATGGCCTTTCGCCTCATGGGGAATAGATGTCATTGGACTAATCAAGCTCGCCGCTTCTAATGGGCACAAATTTATCTTGCTTGCAATCAACTATTTCACCAAGTGGGTCGAAGCAGCATCTTACAGAGCAGTCACTAAGAAAGTCATGGTAGACTTTGTCCGCGACCGTATTGCTTGCCGATTCGGGATTCCAGAATCAATCATCACTGATAACGGTTCCAACCTCAATAGCGACTTCATGAGAACCATGTGTGGAACCTTCAAGATCAGACACAAGAATTTTACAGCCTACAGGCCTTAAATGAATGGAGCTGTAGAAGCCGCTAACAAGAATATCAAGAAGATATTGAGGAAATGATAGAGAAGTATAAGCAATGGCACGAAAAGTTATCATTTGCTCTGTTGGGGTATCACACCACAGTTCAGGGCAACCCCCTATATGCTGTTCTCACCAAAGTAGAAATTTCTTCCTTAAGAATCATACATGAAGCCGAGCTCGACGATGCAGAATGGGTAAAGAGTCGTTACGAGCAGATGGCTCTTATAGATGGAAAAAGAATGAATGCAGTTTGCCACGGTCAGCTTTGCCAGAACACAATGTCTAGAGCCTTCAACAAAAGAGTCAAGTCGAGACAGTTAACGCTAGGGCAGTTGGTGTTAAAGAAAATTTTCCCACATCAAGGTGAAGCCAAAGTGAAGTTTTCCCCCAACTGGCAGGGTCTATACATGGTTCACCAGGTTCTGATAGGAGGAGCCCTTATACTTGCCAAAATGGACGGAGAAGTTTGGCCAAAACCAATAAACTCAGATGCAGTCAAGCGTTACCACATGTAATCTTTATGATGTAAATTGAACTACGTCTGACCTGATTCCCATTTAAGTGGGGATACGTAGGCAGCCCTATGGGTTCGGTCATAATTCAATAAAAAATTTATTACCCCCCACAATTGGAAACTGGGGCAGAATTTTGAGGAGGGCCATCAAAAATCCGAAGTAATTTTAGCCGATCATCACCAGCAACAGTCAGAAGCATCAACTCAATAAACTGGGGCAGAATTTTGAGGAGGACCCTCAAAATTCCGTAGCGAGAGAGGAGGCAATGTCCTGAGCCACATCACAGTTGTCGGTTCATCTAAAAGTTGTTTCTTAATTGTATACATATATCATATCTTTTTTACAAATTCATGCATATTTATTGTTAAAATTTCTTCATTTAGTAACGTTACCCCAATAATACACACAGTATCACCAGATCAAAGCCGAGAAGGTCAAGCATAGCCAACAGAGATGCGAACTTACCTCCCCTCTACAAAACGCATGATTTTTCTTTCAATACAGACATTTGGATTGCGAATGCATCTGACATACTATACACTCACGAGACAAACATTGTTAAGGGACACAACTCTCAGAATTTTGCACTTGCCCACATTTGCTACCCACGCACGCTGGTGATATTTCCTACGTCACAATGTCCCCAGCAGTCACAATATCGCAACCTGCTATCAGCTAAGAAAACTCTATAACCATTTTCCATTTTATTTCATTTCTGCACTACATAAGGCTACCATTCTGCCTTCCGAGACTAAACATTGTCTCCATCTGCTTTTTTTACATTGCATAAGGCAACCATTCTACCTTCCGAGACGAAACATTGTCTCCATCTGCATTTTTTCTGCATTACATAAGGCTACCATTCTGCCTTCCGAGACTAAACAATGTCTCTATCTACATCTGCATGTTTGAAAGATTGCCACTTTATCTACATTTGCATGGCTGAAAGATCACCACCTTATTTACACTTGCATGGCTGAAAGATCGCCACCTTATTTACGCTTGTATGGGTGAAAGATCGCCACACTATCTACACTTGCATGGATGAAAGATCGCCACTTTATCTACACTTTCATGGCTAAAAGATCTCCACCTTTTACACTTGCATGGCTGAAAAATCGCCACCTTATTTATGCTTGCATGGCAGAAAGATCGCAACCTTATTAACATTTGCATGGCTGAAAAATTACCACCTCATTGCATCTCATGTGCTGAAAGATCGCCAAATACTACATCTCACGGGTTGAAAGATCGCCAAATTATCCGAGGGAATCATTGTTCGGAGGCACTATTTGCATAGCCCGAGAACACAATGTTATGGCCTGAGGATCCCTTTAATCATTTGCATATCATTATTCAAAGGCATCATTCCCATAGCCCAAGAATATCATTTCATGGCCTGCAAATCCCTTATTTTTATAAGCTTCATGGCCCAGGACATCATGGTCTAAGGACGTCATCCTAACCGTCCAAAGACAACATTCATGGTCTGACGGGAATTTGCATCACGTATAAATTTACATACAATATATGCTTGTATTGCTTATTTTCATGTAAATCAGCGAGCAATGGACATCTCGGTAAGAGCGATCCCGCTCCAGTTCCCGCAGAGCCCTATCAGACCTTAACCATTCACCACGTCCTGAAAATCGCGTCCGTTCTTGAGAAGTCTCCATCGTCATATTTCGCCGATGAATCCTGAACTACATATGGCCTAATTCCTGTAAGACCAAGGATATGTAGGCAGCTCAAAAGCTAGAGCACGGCCAAAGCTCTTCAAGACGTTTTGCCAGGTCAAAATTGGCCATCATATCTTTACCCGACAACTCTTTCATCCTTCCCGGGTAAAGAGGGGCAACTGTTGATACCTAATTTTTTCCTAAATATTTTAATATGAAAAATACTTTCAAAATAGAATTTGTATGCATATATAAGTAAGTCCAAACATTTTATTATTTTTTCTTAATTTTTAAAAGATTTTTAATTTAATTTATTGCCCTATTTTATCCAGAAAAGCCCAATAATTATTCCCAAAATTATCATTTTGGTGATTTGCTTATTGGACTCTCATATTTATACTAAATTATAGCTAATATAATTTTTGCATATTATTACAAATTTATTTAGTATTTTTTAAGCTATATTGCATAATTGCAATATTAGCCTATTTTAGATTTAATTACGTTTATGTCTATAAAATTAGGTTTCCATATTTTTAATGTGATAAATATGTATTATTAATTATTTTAGTACCTTTAATTTATTTCCATAAATTACTTCACTATGTTTTATAAAATAAATAAGGAAAATGTGGCTATTTAAAATATAGCCAAATTGTGTTTCAATTATGGCCTGATTTGAACCCCAATTTTAAACACAATTACCCATCCTAAATCCTAATCATACCCGACCCACAACCCAATTAAAACAACCCACCCGGAACCCCTACCTAGCCATTCAATCCAGGCCATTGATCAAAATGATCAACGACCACCATTAACCCTTTCTATAATTAATCCCAAACAACCCCCAAACCCTATCATTTCTCTCATTCAGCCGCCTCTGAATTCCTTTGTTCTCTCAATTCTCTCTCGACCCTCTCTCAAACCCTAGCCGCCGCCCTAAACTACCACTTGAAAACACCCCAAATCTATGTCTTCTAGAGCCATTAGAGGCTTGTATCCACCTCCCTTGGCTTCTATGCGCTTGAGTACTATGGTTTTCAAAAACAAACCTTGAAGAAGCTTGGCCCAGACTTTGGCTGATCTTAGTTTTTATAGTTGTGTCTAGTCATCTTTGACTTTGCTCCGGCCAGCCATGGCTATTCAAGCCTGATTCTTGACTTCTCCTGCTTAGATCGACGATTGTCCAAGCCTTTCTCACCATCTGGGTTTCTTCTAAAACCCTAATCTTTGAGGTTATTCTGATTTTTTTTATATATCTATTTAGATCCGTGTTTGCTCTAAACTTCTAAACATTTTTCCTAAAGTTTCTCCTAAAACTTTACCTTTAAAACCCCTTATCTTTTCCGATTTAGGGTCTTGCTAAGTTATTTCGAAGCGTTCTCTGATTTTTCTACATGTTCTACTGTGTTTCCTTAAGTCGTTCTTTTCCTTAAGTTGCATGTTGAGGGCCTTAACCTTTTGACATTTCTAAATTTATTTTGTTAGTATTTCTGTCTGAGTTACTTTTTTTCATCTCTATACTCGATTAATTGTGAAAACCCTACAATTTTGGGTTCATTCGAGTTCAGAGACAATTTGCTATGTGATTTGCTTGTTCGTCATTCTCTGAATTCTATTGGTTTCAAAACCCTAATTTATTTGAGGCTTGTTCAAGCTTCTAAAGTCGTTTCACCTGTTAGATGCTACTCGACTGGATTTGAAACCTTTTTGTTTCAGCATCTGTTTCTTTATGTGAATTTGACTTCCTGCTACCACTGAAACTCTACTATAAGGTCTTTTCCCTTGACCCCTTTGCATGCTATTTGATAGTCCCTCTTTTCTCTATTCCTAAGTTGGTGAAATTGACTTTTGTGACTACTATGTTTCGATAGTTCATTAGCTACTGACTTTGTGTTTGCTATTGCCAGATGCTTCTCTTTGTCATGAGTTCAGTCTCGCATGGCTAATGTTTATGCACTCTTTTATATGCTAAATTTCCCTGTAAAATGATCTTCAATTTTGGACGGAATTCAAACCTACTTGTGTAATTCTAACTGCACTCGTGTAATTGATTCTTTCCTTGTTTTACTGACTTCCCTGTTTCTTGAATTGATTTGAAGACCTCCCTTTAGACTTTCGATTCTCCTGTCCATAGTTTGATTTATTTGTTTATTCATGGGAACCCATGTTATTCTCTCCCAAATTAATAATTTCGAATCCTTGACTCCTTGATTTAATGGGAGCTGATTATCTCCAGATTTTGCAAATCTATTTTGTTTCCTACCTTATTTGGTTAATTGAGTATCTTCACTGATTCTGCAATAGTTGTTTCCTTAATTGGACCCCTATGTACTTACCCCTAATTTTCTATTTTATACATGGTGTTCTACTTGGTTTCTTTCCTTAAATGTTTTCTGCCCATTACCGTTTGATTTTAACTCCCTAATTAAAGAAAGTCCTATACTGATTTGATTTTAATTGGTACATAGTTCCATAATTGCTGCTGAACTATGAATCTTACCTTACCTTCCACCTATTTTAAAACTATAAATACCCTTCTCTTCCATTAAAAAAAACACACATGAACACTCTTAGTTTCTGAACTCACACTCATACTCAAAATATTCTCTCTTGCTACTTGTAATGTGGCCTGTCTTCAAAGTCCGGCTACCTACTTATACTGCATTTTTGCTTCTTTGAACTGGTATGTCTTGATTAAGATTTCAGCATCACAACAATATGTTTACTTAATACTTTTGTTTTTTTCATGCTTACTTCTTGTGTTTTATTCAGTACTTTATTCTAAGCATGCTGTAATTCCCTTCTACCTGTTCTGAATCTGTTATGCATCCTAAACCCCTATCCTAATGTGTTTGATACTAATGGTTTGTTTGAAGCATGATAATATTAAGTATTGTTGTCTATGACTCAAACTTGATTCCCCTAGGGTCATAACCTCTATGTTATCATTATATGTTGTGTATTCTGTTCGATTTTGTAACCATAACAACACTCCCTATTGTCGTGCATGCCTAGAATTAACTGATGCCTAAGTATATAGGCTCTTTGCAGCTCCCATTCTCTGAACCCCTTTGAGTGAAATCCTTCACTTTGTAGCTGTTTCCCAACACCTATTCCTTTTTCTTTACTTCCTTAGTTCTTAAAGCTCTGTTTCTTCACTATCACTCTCTCTTAGACTTAAGTTCTGCCCCCCTATTGTGAGCCTTGCCTTGGGACCCATTCAACTCCCTTTGAACTTGGACCCTTGAGGGATGGGACTTCTACACTGCACTTGTCCCTATTATGATGATACCATTTGGGTGTGAACACTGCCCGGAGTCCCATTGAAGCTCTTAGGGAACTCTAACACACTCTAATTGGAGAAAGCCTTTGGATCAATGGACTTTGAGTTGGTTTATCTCATAACTCAAAGAGGAAGTCAAGAATCAGGCTTCCTCTAATTGTACTTTTCTAACGTAATTCATTATTCTGGTTTGTAATAAGTTGTAATAAATATTTGGGGCTGGCTAGTAAAAAGGGTGGGGAACTATGCATGCAAGGGTAGAAATCATGCCTATAGGGCGTTTATTTTTAATTTATGAATATTCAAACTTCACCTAGAAATCATGCCTATAGGGTGTTTTTAATTTCTACATATTCAAACTTCACCTAGAAATCATGCCTATAGGGTGTTTTCAATTTCTGCACATTGAAACTTCACCTAGAAATCATGCCTATAGGGTGTTTTCAATTTCTGCGTATGCAAACTTCACCTAGAAATAATGCCTATAGGGTATTTTAATTTCTACATATTCAAACTTCATCTAGAAGTCATGCCTATAGGAATATTTTAATTCTGCATAATTCAAACTGCATTTAGATACCATGTCTATAAGATTTAAGACAAGATTATGTATTTAAATACCATATCTATAAGGTTTCTGCAATTATATACCATGTCTAAAAATCAATAATGCATAGAAATCGTGCCTATAGGGATCCTCGAAAAATTCTGATTCATTTTCAATCACAGTCAATGTTAGATATAAAATCAATAATAGAAGATGCTATAACCTGCAGAACCTGTAACCATTTTTAATTATTGTACATTATGCATCTCTTTTGATAATCTACGTCCCTCACTTAACAATTTTAACAAGTATGCATATAGGACTTCAAACAATTCAGTTCAAGCTTTACCGTCTCATCATCTTCTGAATTGAATAGACACCATGGACTCCATCTAAGCACTTAGGCAAGCCTTAGGATAATGATTGTAAAACTAAATCCGCCTTGTTAATTGCTACAACGAGCAGGTAGGCCTGATGCGAAATTCTTATCTGAGTTATGTAATAAACTTAGTTGCCTCAACAATTAACTTCCCTCGTCTTTGGTATTTTAATAAGACCTAAATAGTATGTGCAAGTCATGATAATTATATGCTTTCTTTGCTCAAGGAGGTATACATGAGCCTTGTTTGTTTATATGCTTTCTGATAATAGGTGACTTTGACTATAATCACGCCTTAAATAATCACATTTTATGTTGTTTTGATGATATATATGATGACAAAATGCTCTTATTAGTGTTTTTCATGAATTGTAGGTACAAAATGGGTAAGGAAGGCTAAGGAGCAATTTTGGAGTCAAAAGTGGAAGAAAAATGCCATTTTTGCAAAATTACATAGAAGTCACGCCTGAACAGCCGTGAAGAATCAGAAGGACTGTTCTACCGCGGTTCCACCGCGACCGCGGTAGAACCGCGGTGGATGAGGGTCGCGGAAGTTTGGAGATTTAGAGGGGTAGTTTGGCCGCGGATCCACCGCGACCGCGGTAGAACCGCGGCAGGCACCGTGAATGTGAGGGACTGAAGTGTAAAAACGGGATTTTTAAGACCTAAACCCTATTTACACTATAAAGTTTGCCCAAAGGAGGCATGTATTCAG
>MU767324.1:0-74298 GCA_026770625.1 Nicotiana glauca | reverse complement strand
TTTCTTCTGTTTTCTTTTCCTTCATTTTTCTTCACTTTTCTTGGTTATCCAGAACATTGGAAGTTCAGGAGTCATTTCCTTGGATTTTTGATCTTTGAACAGACTCTTCGAGTCTTTTGTAAGAAAGACTCTAGGAATAAGTCTGGGGGTCTATTAGGGTGGTTTTGGGATTAGGAGTGTTCGCCAGAGTGGAGTTTCCGGCGAGATATTTTTTAATATTAGAAGAGTTCGAGCTGGATTCGAAGAAAACTATCTAGTGGGGGTTAAAGAGGATGAAGAGACGGTCCTGGGGTGTTAATGGAGAACACTGGTTCAAAAGTGTGGTCGCCGGCTAGGGTTCCGACGACTTGTTTTTAAATATTTGACGAGTTTGAGTCTGATTTGAGGGAAAATAGATAGATAGGGTGAAAGAAGAGTTCATGGAGGTTTAGGGGTGTTCGTGGTGGTTTGATCGGGGCAGGTAATGTTTCCCGCCGGTAAGTTTCCGGCGGGTATTTGAGAGAATTTTAGGGCGGCTAGGTTTTGAGGTTAGAGATGAAGAGTGTGAATATGAAATGGTCTGTATACACATCAGGTGTATTGATATATTAAAAATGTAATGCTGCATCTCAACCGTTGGATTAGATCAAACGAATGGCGAGGATTTGATTCCTTCCACACGACGTCGTGTGGATTAATAAGGACCTCAACTTTAACCGTTAGATGGGTTAAATGAACGGTCCTGATTGCTTTGCGTAAACGACGTCGTATGAATTAGTAACAAGGCTTGAGGCTTAGACAGTTGGATCAATTGATCAACGACTTGGATTTGATTTTTGAAACGACATCGTTTGGATTATATTGTAGGCCGACCGGTTGATTCTAATCGGGGCCTGGTCCATGTTTTATACCTTTTGGGCTACTGAATTGTATTTGGCCCAATTCTTGTATATTGTATTTGTATTTTCATATTTTTGTATTATTTTCTTTTCTATATTTTATTTTACTTTTTGTATTTATTTATCTATTTATTTCCCTTGTATTTTCTTTATATTTTCTTTTAATTTTCCTTTAATTTTCCTTTAATTTTTTGATTTTCCTAAAATTAAAGAGTAATTAATTTCTATTTTTGGTATTTTCTAAAATGGTATTTGTTTTGTTTTTCCTTTCAAAGATTATAAAAAGTCCTAGTATTTATACTTATTTCATGAGTTATTATTAATCAAACAATTATCAACAAATTGCCACACAAATTCAAAAAATCATTTTTGCCTATATTTTGGAACAATTTGCTTGGGGCAAAAATTACGTGCTCACAGTTGGTATCAGAGCTCTAGGTTGCATAGGTCTCGCTACTCACAGGCAAACTTGGTAGACTCTGAGGGATCGGTACAGAGACGTCTGTATTTATCCCTAGAGGCTACGGAGTTAGGAAAATTTCACTTTTGTTCTTTCTTATTGTGCAATCCTGTTTCTCAAATACTGATTGTCTTTTTACTCTGTTATTTCACAAATGGTGAGAACACATGCTTCCTCTTCTACCGCGCAGCAGCCTGAGCCCCCAGTAGCAGCTCCTGCGAGGGGCAAAGGCCAAGGCCGTGCCAGAGGCCGAGGCAGGGCCAGAGCTCAGCCCCGGGCAGCAGTTCCAGAGGTGGAGCCTCATGTTGACTATGATGAGGAGGTTCCAGCCCCAGCAGCTCCAATGGGCCCAGCTCAGGTCCCAGGAGGGGTCAGGGTAACCTCAGATCTTCAGGATGCTCTAGTCAGATTGGCAAGCTTTATGGAGAGTGTCACTAGAGCGGGTTTGCTGCCCGTAGCACCAGACACTTCCCAGTATGGAGGAGGGGTTCAGACTCCTACTACACGTACTCCGGAGCAGGTAGCTCCCTAGGCTCATGTCCCAGTGTTTCAGCCAGCTGTGGCAGCTCAGCCACGTATTACAGTTCAGGTCAGCGATGGAGCGACTATGTCTTCGGATGCCTTGTGGAGACTTGATCGGTTCTCCAAGCTCTTCACCACCACATTCAGCGGTGCTTCATCAGAGGATCCACAGGATTTCCTATTTAGCTATCATGAGATCCTTAGGACCATGGGGATAATGGAGACCAATGGGGTCGATTTTACCATTTTCTAGCTTGCAGGATCCGCCAAGACTTGGTGGAGGGATTTTTGCCTATCTAGACCAGCAGGGTCTCCAGCCTTGACATGGGATCCGTTTGCGGAGTTGTTTTGGAGAAGTTTCTCCCAGTCACTCAGTGGGAGGCACTTCGCAGGTAGTTTGAGTGACTCCAGCAAGGCTCCATGACAGTTACACAGTATGAGACTCGATTTGTTGACTTGGCATGCCATGCTATTGTGATACTCCCACGGAGCGAGAGAGGGTTCGAACATTTATTTATGGGTTAATTCAGTCGATCCATCTTCAGATAGCTATGGGAGCTGATAGTAATGTTTCCTTTCAGGAGGCAGCCAATGTGGCCCGCCGGGTTGAGATGGCCCTCGCACGGGGAGGTGGACATGTGTCAGATAAGAGGCCTCGACATTCTGGTAGATTCAGTGGCACCTCGTCTAGAGGTAGGGATTATTATGGGAGAGGCCATTCATCGAGGCCCTATCAGTCAACTCTTCAGGTTTCTCATGGTACTTCTGGTGGCTGTGGCTCTCAGTTGCAGTACTCCGACCAGCAGCCTTTCAGTTCACTATCAGCACTTATCAGTGCGCCACCACTCCATTATTTTCAGCAGCCGAGGGCTTGTTACACGTGTGGTGACACAAGGCATATTGCTAGGTATTTCCCTTGAGCTTCTGACAACTCTCAGCAGCAGGGTCCTCGCCCCATGATTCAGGCAGCAGGTGATCCACAGCCCGCCCAACTAGCTAGGGGCGGGGGTAGGGATCATAGAGGTAGAGGTAGAGACCATAGAGGTAGAGGTCAGCCAGCAGCCGATCGTCCTAGGGACATGGTTCAGGAAGGTGGGGCCCAGCCCCGGTGTTATGTTTTGCCATCAAGGCTAGAGGCTGAGTCTTCCAATGCTATTACTACAGGTACTATTCTGGTCTGTGACAGGGATGCTTCAGTGCTATTTGACCCTGGGTCTACGTATTCATATATGTCGTCTTATTTTGCACCCTACATGGCTATGCCTAGTGATGCTTTGGGTATTCCTATATATGTATCTACACCAGTGGGAGATTCTATAGTGGTCGACCGAGTTCATCATTCCTGTGTGGTAGTATTTGAGGTTCTTGAGACCCGTGTTGATTTATTACTTTTAGACATGGTAGATTTTGATGTTATATTGGGGATGGATTGGTTTTCCCCGTATCATGCTATCTTGGATTGCCATGCCAAGACCGTGACCTTGGCACTGCCAGGATTGCCCCGATTGTAGTGGAGAGGGACCCCATGACATGCCACCTTCAGTGTTATTTCATATGTCAAGGCTCGACACATGGTCTAAAAGGGGTGTTTAGCTTATTTGGCATATGTTCATGATTCCAGCACAGAAGTTCCTTCTATTGACTCTGTTCCTATTGTTCGGGAGTTCCCAGAGGTTTTTTCTTCAGACCTGCCGGGTATTCTGCCCGATAGGGATATTGATTTTTGTATTAATCTGGCCCCAGGCACGCATCCCATTTCCATTTCGCCGTATCGTATGGCCCTGCCAGAATTAAAGAAGTTAAAGGACCAGTTGCAAGACTTGCTAGAGAAGGGTTTTATCAGGCCTAGTATTTCTCCTTGGGGTGCGCCGGTGCTATTTGTGAAGAAAAAGGATGGATCGATGAGGATTTGCATTGATTACCGGTAATTGAACAAGGTGACGATAAAGAACAAGTATCCATTGCCAAGGATTGATGATTTGTTTGACCAACTTCAGGGTGTAAAGGTGTTTTCAAAGATAGACTTGAGATCTGTCTACCATCAGTTGAGGATTAGGGCGTCTGATGTCCCTAAGACAGCATTTCACACTCGGTATGGGCATTATGAGTTTTTGGTCATGTCATTCGGGTTGATCAATGCCCCAGCAGCATTTATGGAGTTGATGAACTGAGTATTCAGGCCTTATCTAGACTTGTTTGTGATAGTCTTCATTGATGATATTCTTATGTACTCCCGCAGCCAGGAGGAGCACGAGCAGCACCTCAAGGTGGTTCTTCACACTCTGAAGGATAGTCAGTTGTATGCTAAATTCTCGAAGTGTGAGCTCTGGTTGAGTTTAGTTGCATTCCTGGGTCATGTAGTATCAGCAGAGGGTATTCAGGTAGACCCTAAGAAGATTGAGGCAGTCAAGAATTGGCCTCGACCAGCTTCAGCGACGGAGATTTGGAGTTTCTTGGGATTAGCAGGTTATTATCATCGGTTCGTAGAGGGGTTTTCATCTATAGCAGCCCCGATGACCAGGTTCACCCAGAAGGGTGCCCAATTCAGGTGGTCAGACGAGTGTTAGGAAAGCTTCCAGAAGCTCAAGACAGCTCTGACTACGGCTCGATATTTGTTTTGCCCACAGGATCAGGGCCTTATAGAGTTTATTGTGATGCTTCCCGTATTGGGCTTGGTGCAGTATATATGTAGGACGACAGAGTCATAGCTTATGCTTCGAGGCAATTGAAGATCCACGAGAAGAATTATCCAGTTCATGATTTAGAGTTGGCATCCATTGTTCATGCTTTGAAGATTTGGAGGCATTATCTATATGGTGTGACGTATGAGGTGTATATGGATCACAAGAGCCTTCAGTACTTGTTCAAGCAAAAGGAGTTGAACTTGAGGCAGAGGAGGTGGTTGGAGTTGTTGAAGGATTATGATGTTACTATTTTGTACCACCCGGGGAGAGCCAATGTGGTGACCGATGCATTGAGTAGGAAGTCCGCCAGCATGGGTAGTCTTGCTTATGTTCCGGTCAGCCAGAGGCCGCTTGCTTTGGATATTCAGGCTTTGGCCAATCAGCTTGTGAGGTTGGATATTTCGGAGCCTAGCTGAGTATTATCTAGCACGGTCACTCGTTCTTCATTATTGGAGCGTATCCGTGATTGGCAGTTTGATGATCCTCATTTGTGTGTCCTGAGAGACACTATGCAGCGTGGAGGTTCCACGAAGGTGACTTTAGATGATGATGGTGTTTTGAGATTGCAGGGGTGAGTTTGTGTGCCCAATGTGTATGGGATTCGAGAGTTTATCTTAGCGGAGCCCCATAGTTCGCGGTATTCTATTAACTGGGGCGCCGCGAAGATGTATCAGGACTTAGGACAGCATTATTGGTGGCGTAGGATGAAGAAAGATATTGTTGCATATGTGGCTCGATGTTTGAATTGTCAGCAGGTCAATTATGAGAATTAGAGGCCTGGTGGTGTGTTTCAGAGGATTGAGCTTCCTGAGTGGAAGTGGGAGAGGATTACCATAGACTTCGTTACTAGACTTTCGGTAACTCGGAAGAAGTTTGATGCTATTTGGGTCATTGTTGATAGGCTGACCAAGTCAGCACATTTCATTCATGTTGCCACCACCTATTCATTGGAGAGATTAGCTGAGATCTATATCCGGGAGATTGTTCTTAGGCACCCAGGTTCAGCTGAGCACAACATTCCACCCTCAGATGGACGGCCAGTCCGAGAGGACTATTCAAATCCTGGAGGATATGCTCCGAGCCTGTGTCATTGATTTTGGAGGCTCTTGGGACCAGTTTTTACCTTTAGCATAGTTCACCTACAAAAATAGCTATAAGCCCAGCATCCAGATGGCTCCTTATGAGGCGTTGTATGGTAGGCGATGTCGGTCTCCAGTCGGATGGTTTGAGCCGGAAGAGGCTCGGTTATTAGGTACAGATTTAGTCCAGGAAGCCTTAGATAAGGTCAAGATCATTCAGGACAAGCTTTATTTGGCTCAGTCGTGGTAAAAGAATTATGCGGATCGCAAGGTTCGAGATGTATCTTTCATGGTTGGTGAGCGCGTATTGCTCCATGTATCGCCTATGAAGGGCGTGATGAGATTTGGGAAGAAGGTCAAGCTTAGCCCTAGGTTCATTGGCCCATTGGAGATTCTTGATCGTGTGGGAGAGGTGGCTTACTGACTTGCCTTGCCACCTAGCTTGTCAGCCGTACATCCAGTTTTTCATGTATCTATTCTTCGGAGGTATCACGACGATCTAGCCCACGTATTAGATTTCAGCACTATCCAATTTGACAAGGATCTGTCATATGAGGAGGAGCCGGTGGCTATTTTAGACCGACAGGTTCTATAGTTGAGGTTGAAGAGTTTTCCTTCAGTGCGTGTTCAGTGGAAAGGTCAGCCTCCTGAGGCAACGACATGAGAGTCCGAGTCTGATATGCGGAGCCGGTACCCTCATCTATTTCCTCACTCAGGTACTTCTTTATTTTGTCCGTTCGAGGACGAACGATTGTTTTAGAGGTGGATAATGTGACGACCCAAAGGTTCATCACCGTATTTCTCCCTTTTTTGTGCTTTCGAGGCCTGAAAACCTCACTTTTAGTTGCCTCGATTTGCGTGCGCAGTCTGAGCACGCAGCTGGAAAGCTTTTATGTTGAAATATGTGAAATCTATGAAAAATTTGATGAATTTTGATATTAATATGGGTAAAGTTGACTTCGGTCAACATTTTTGGTAAACTGACCCGGATCCGTGATTTGACGGTCCCGGAGGGTCCGTAGAAAAATATGGGGCTCGGGCATGTGCTCGGAGTCGAAATTCGAGGTCTAGAACCCGAGTTAAAGAATTTTTCTGTTAAATTGTTTTTCTGAAAATATTAAGGGAAATGGAAATGAAAATTGATTAAAAGACTATGGTATCGGGCTCGTATTTTGGTTCCGATGCCCGGAACAAGTCTTATAAATTGTTTACGCGCTTTCTGTGAAGTTTGGTTGAAATCAGACGTCGTTTGACATGTTTCGGACTATGAGTTCCAAGTTTGAAAGTTTATGAAGTTAGAAGAAAAAAATTATGAGTTTTGAGGCTTGATTCATAGATTTTGATGCTGTTTTCATGATTTGATTGCTCGAGTAAGTTCGTAGGATGTATTTGAGTTAGTGTGTGTGTTTGGTTGGGAGCCCCGAGGGCTCGGGAGTGATTCGGAGGTGGTTCGGGGTGGTTTTGCCCTTAAAAACTTCGAAGATTTTTCTGCAATTTTTTTTCTCAGGTCCGTTGTTCTATGTGAACGCGACCTTGTCCCGCGTTCGCGATGCCTTATGCCCCCAGCCTTTTTCGCGTTCGCGGAAGCCCAACGCGTTTGCACTGTTCTGCCAGCCTCTCCTTCGCGTTCGCATGCCTATTTCGCGAACGCATAATCCAATAACTGGACCCCCCCACTGTCCTTCTAGGTGTTCGCATAAGTTCTTCGCGAACGCGATGAGTACCTAGCCAGCCTCCTTCGCGAACACGACACTGTGTCGCGAACGCATAGCACAACAACGCCCAGTGATTTTAAAGATTAAAAAATAGAACCCATTTTGGGATTTTTCCATCAGTTCACACAAACTCATCCCTCAAATCACTCCATAGGCGATTTTCAAGCTTCTCTTTCTCCATATCTCTTTGGGTAAGTATTCTTAACTTCATCATCTCCTAATTCTTTCATCTAATCACTAATTTCGTAGCCCTAAATCATGAATTCAAGGTAGAAAATGGGGGTCTTGGGTAGAACTAGGGCTTTGGGAATTTTGGGTGATTCAACCTCAATTTGGGGTTGAATCTTGAAACAAATTACATATTTGAACTCGTGGGGTTATGGGATATTGGGTTTTGGTCCGAGCTTCGTGTTTGGACCATGCGGGCCCGATGTTGGATTTTGGTATTTTTGGAATAATGCTAGGGACTTCATTTCTAGGCTATAGGATGTTGTTTTTGGGTCTTTATTGATATATTGAATTGATTATGTCTAGATACCATTGTTTCGAAGTTGGATTGTAGAGGAAAAGCGGTATTGGAGAGTTGATTGCCATTCTTGGACCGAGGTAAGTGTTTATTCTATGTTTGGTTAGAGGGAATAGGATTAGGATATTATTTACTAATTGCTAAATGATGCGTACAGTGTATAGGCATGGTGACGGTTATCTATACACCGGAGTCTAGTATGACCATGGGTCTTAAAAGTGTTTGAACTGGACTTTGTGAAATATCTCACTTGTCTAATTTCTCAGTTTCATATCTTGTGAACGATTGAGGAAAAATTTCGATTGGTATATTATTGGAGTATCGATTCGAACTAGAATTTGATAACTGGGAAAGAAGTGATTAATAGAGAAAGTGTGGTGACTCTTCCCTTGCCGGGACATGTAGTTTATTATTGTTGTTGCTCCCTTGCCAGGATATTTGGGCTATTAGTTGTACCCTTGCCGGGTTTATTTGTTTTGTTGTTGAATTCCCCTAATGGGACCTCTTTTAGAGAAATTATTTGTGCTATAAATTATAATATGGGATCGTGTGGCATGCTGTCCACTTATGAAATATAACATGGGATCGTGTGGCACGTCGTCCACTTATGAAATATAATATGGGATCGTGTGGCACGCCGTCCACTTATGAAATATGTATTTTTGGGATCGTGTGGGCCGTCCACTTAGAAACTAATAAATGGGATCGTGTAGTGCGCCGTCCACTTATATACGAGTTAAGGTATTGAGATAGTTTCGTTGTTATATCCGTTGATCTGTTTTAACCGTATCTCCCCCGATCATGTCCCTTCCCCGTTTTAATTGATATTCTCTATCGTTATTTTCGTTGCTCTGTATATATATATGCCTGCACAGGTTGTTTTAGGTAGGTCCTGTCTAGCCTCGTCACTACTTCGCCGGGATTAGGCCAGGCACTTACCAACACATGGAGTCGGTTGCGCTGATGCTACACTTGTGTGATTTTTGCAAAGATTACGATACCGCAGCAGCTTTTGAACCACAGCAGTAGCCTATTTGACCGTGAGTTGTCTTCAGTCCAGGGACTTCGAGGTAGCCTAGCTGGCATTCACAGGCCGGAATCCTTTTCTATGTTTAGTTTCTTTTCTTTGTACCGATACAGACATTTTGTATTTCCATTCAGACTAGTTTGTAGCACTCTCTAGTAGTCCGTGAGCTAGTGACACCAGATTTTGGGTAGAGATATGTTTTACCATTCCGCATTTTTATTTCATTTATATTAAACTTAAGTCTTCCACTCTTATTTAATTGTTTTCTGTATATTTATATTGTTGAGATTTATCAGAGAATGTTTAAAGTTTGGCTGGCCTAGCTCCATTAGCAGGCGCCATCACGACTCCCTATGGTGGGAAATTCGGGTCGTGAGAAAGGTTTTGGATTTCGAAGTGTTGGATATTCTCTATTGTATTGGTGGATCTTAAATTTTCTGTACGTTTCATCTTCTTTTGTGTTCATACATCATAAATATCTATATTGAGTTATTTATGTTAATACATTAAAATTATTGGGATCGGGTTGCACACCGTAACACTATTTAAATAAACAGATAAGGACATATGATATGAGCATATTATGATACGGTGGGATAGGGTTGCGCACCGCAACAAATTTGATGTGTTGTAGCTGTTTGTGGTTGTAGAGTTTGTTTCTAGTATTGTGATATAAGATTTGAGATTACATTATTCTAGGGCCCTCGGGTAGTTTACCTATGCATCTGGTTGTTTGAGTTTGCATTTTTCTTTCTATTCATGTTTCTGTTATTACTGTTTTGTTCAGGTTATTGGTAAGTGACTTGTCATAGCCTTGTAACTATTTTGTCGAGGTTAGACTCGTCACTTACAGAGTACATGGGATAGATTATACTCAACTACACTTCTGTACTTTTTGTACAGATACTAGTGTTGGTCCCAACAGTGCGTAGCAATGACTGCTCGGATATAACTATTTTTGGAAACTTGAGGTTGGGCAACTGACTTTCGCAATCCCTGAAGTCCCCTTCTATCCTATCATTACTATTTCCTTATTTCAAATAGTTGTATTTCGTTCAGACTTTATCTGTAGAATTCTAGAATACTCATATATTTATGACTCCAAATTTCTGGGAGATGTTTAGACTATGCTACACTGTATTTATCACATCCATTTTAGACTATGATAGTTACTTATTATTAGTGTTTTGATTTAAAATTTTAAAACTGATTGAGTAATTAGCTAACGCTAGCTTTCTTAGTAAGTGGAATGTGAGGCGCCATCATGGCCTCGAGGTTGTTATTCCGGGTAGTGACAAGTTGGTATAAGAGCACTCAGTTTCCTAGGTTTTACGAGTCATGAGAAAGCTTAGCTGAGTCTGGAGGATTAGTACAAAGACGTCTGTACTTATATTCTATAGGCTACAGAGGTTTAGGAAAATTTTGCTTCTTTCTTTTCTATCGTGCGACATTATTGTATTACTTAAGTTTGAACCATTCTATTATTGTTCTCTCGCAGATGGTGAGAATAAACATAATATCTACAGCCGGGCAGGAGACGTGCCCCCTATTGTAGCCACTATAGAGGTAGGGGTCGGGGCTGAGGCAGAAGTAGAGCTTAGCCTAGAGCACGTGCAACATCACCCAATGTAGAGCCTCAGATAGAGCATTAGGAGGAGATATCTATTCAAATCGCACCAGTTAAACCCGCTCAGGTCTCAGAGGGATTCATTGCTACTCTCGTACTTCAAGACGTCGTAGTTCGCTCAGTAGGACTTATGGAGAGTGTGCCCAAGGCAAGGAATTTCCTATGGCACTAGATGTCTCTCAGGACAGGGAAAGATCTTAGACTCTTGCCTCCCTCACTCGGAGTGGATGGCTCCCCTGTATCAGACTCCAATAGTTCCAGCAGTTGGAGTAGTTTAGCAGTTGGAAGGAACCTTTGCATTAGAATCACGGATATAGGCCAAATAAGCTAGACATCCCTTCTCGACCATACATCAAGCCTTCACATAAGAAATAACACTTCTAATAAATTGGCCAGGAATCCCTCTCCACTCTAAACAATGAAACACTAGCATGGCTAAGGTTATCGTCTTGGAATGAGATTCCAATATAGCATGATAAGGTGTTAGCCAATCCATGCCCAAAATGACATCAAAGTCTACCATATCAAGAAGTAGGAGGTCTACACTAGTTTCAACACTATACATGAAGCAAAATAGGATGACACGTAGGAACAACTAGAACCTGGATTAAATAGAACTGAAGCATCTCCATGAAACTGGAAAAATACCTGTGATAATGGCGTTGGATGACTTGACTTCAGGTCTAGATGGGAATACATGAAAATGTGGCTGAGCCCCATGATGTTGTCCCAGTCACACCCTCTATTTGAGGTAGTGAAATGGTGGATGAAATAGTGTCTCGCCCCCTTTTCTCGCGAAATCGGGTTTGTGACATTTTTTGGGATAACTCTTTCCTTTTCGGAAAGTGGTTTTGCAATTTTGAATAGTCGCTACGTAACTATTTTAAGGTGCGTTAGGGCACCTATGGGGTTCAACTACAACTATGTTTGATAACCAGAGTTGGGGTTCAACTACAACTATGTTTGATAACGCTCAATTAATAGGAGATTTTAAATTTAAATACACATGTGTTTGAAAACGATTAATGAAAGCAATGTTTTAAAAAGAGTTATAATCTAAGCATGCTGATGAATGTAAAAGGGTCCTAGGTTTGTTTGTAATATGGATCACATCAATGAAATACCTGATAATCACTCCTCAAAAGAGGGGATACACGTGGTATTAGCGCACCAATCATCATATCCATATCTACCCTTCCCATCCCTTGAAGGTATTAAAGCGAGGATTGGTCTCGACCTCTATTGCATGTTGTTATCCGTCCTATCCCTATCAGTCCCGGAGGAATTTAGGACTACTATTGCTATAAGAAGGAGGTTCTAAGGTGACTATTTGGTTTAAAGGTAAATGCTAAGGCGACATACAAAACAAGTAGAACTGCATTTAGGGGAAACATGTAAACAATTAAAGGCTCTTGTATACCTTCACAAATAATGCATATAAACAGCATGCCTTAAACACAGTTAAGGTTTGAATTTTTAATCCTAAAAAAGGGTGTTTGAGTCAGAACCAGATTCATTATATAAATCAGAAAAGAAGTCCAAATCAGGCCTATCCGCTAGTTGTAGCGGTTGATAATTAAACAAAGGCAGTTCCAATTTTATTATTACCTAAGGCTTGACAAGGCGTAATAGTGATTTCCTATGAGAACGATATCTATATTGATTAAGAAATGTAGTGGAGCGATGATTAATTTTAAACAGATGACTTGAGATCCTATTGGCATGCTTTCTAACGGTATTAAGTCAAGGTAGTGTTTGAAAGAAAATTTATTAAAGAGGCAGTAAATTAATTATCTAATCCAATTCAGATTACCCAACGTGAACTAAATGGCTTCTCCAACGGGACTGGTTTTAAATTCTATATGCTTGATTTCATAACTATTTAGATCCTATAGGCATGGTATCTAAGTACTAAAAGATGACTTCAGACTTATAGGCATGACTTCTAAACGAGTCTGGATGCATGTTGTAACGAAAATTGAGCTTCATTTACTTTATATCCTACATGCATGATATCGAATTATAAAGTTGATTTTTAACCCTATAGGCATGTTATCCACGATTAAATCCATTTAGATCTTAGAGACATGGTTTCTAATTGTGTGAAAGTAAAGCGTGCAGAATTTATTTTAAACCAGAACATCTCCTATAGGCATGTTATCTAACAGACCATATTTGAAGCAAAATAGACCCTATAGGCATGTTATCTAACCAATTTACCCACAATATACAACTGCCCACCCTTTTCACTAGTCACCCCGATTGTTTACAAATTATTACAGACCAAATGATGGAATTATAAAAGAAATAAAGAAATAAGAAATTACAACCAAAGGAAGCCCGATCTTGACTTCCTCTTTGAGTTATGTAATGAACCACTTCAATGCCAATATTTCAAAGCCTTTCTCATAAATGGGTGTGTCAGAGTTCCTTAAGGACCTCGAGGGATCCGGAGCAGTGCTCACATCCAGATTTGCATAACCAACATGATGAGTGCCGTATGTAAGGGCCAACCCTTATGTTTTCAAGTTCAGAAGGAGCTCAAGGGCCCCAAGGCAAGGTTCATACAAGAGGGGCAAAACCTAGATTCTAAGAGTATAGTGGAAGTGCAGAACACATATTGAGAGAGATTTATTTAAAAAAAAGGGCTGATAGTCCATTTTGAAAGCAATTAATGACATAGGTGATTGAAATCAGTTGTAATAGTAAAACTCAAAACTATACAGAATCAGTGGTCATACAAAAAAGGTCAAGGGATTTTGGGGATACATTTTCTGTAAGCACATGACCTTAGCAGGGGTCTAGTCTGGTCATGCACAACAATAACTGATACTGGCATGATCATTAACAAACTAAAGGAACACAAACACATAAAAGGGATATGGGGGTTTGGGCTTCATCAGACAGCAAGTACACAACAAGTGACTGACAGGGTATACTCCATAACACATATGTGGGAAGCATTAATCTAATGGGAAGGGAACATATTACAGGATGCTAGTAAATGTAACTTGAATGCAGAACCATAAACAGAAGTAGACAAGAATGAGTGAAATTGAAACAATTTGTAACAACCCGACAGATCATTTTGAACCGTAGAATGTCGTTCAGCAGTCTGAGGCCATGAGCAGTATTATTTCAGGTGTTATGACTTATACGCATTGTCAGAATTGAATTTCGGGAAGTACAGAGTTGGTTTGGGAGGAGAATTCTCATTTCGGAAGCTTAAAGTTGAAAGAACAAACTAGGATTGGAATTTTTGGGTAAAAGACCTTAAAATTGGGATCTGAAGGTTCCAGCAGGTTTGTATGATGATTTTCAACTTGGGAATATGCCCAGTTTGGGTTTTGGATAACCCGGGAGCGTTTTGATGCCTATTGTGGAAGTAAGCATTTTGGAAAAAATTTCATAAGTTTGGTTTGAAGTGCATTTCAGTTTTATCGATGTTCGTTTGAATTTTGAGATTGGGAGTAGCTCCGAATGGTGATTCTGGAGTTGGGAGCGCGATCAGAAGTGAATTTGGAGGTTCTTAGGTCATTTTGAAGCCATTTGGCTAAAGATAGAAATTTGAAGGTTTTTGAGAAGTTTGACCAGAAGTGGACTTTTTGATATCAGGGTCAGAATCCAATTCCGAAAGTTGGTGTTGGTCCGTAATGTCAATTTGACTTGTGTGCAAAATTTGAGGTCAATCGGATGTGATTTGATAGGTTTAAACGTCAGAAGTAGAAGTTGGAAATTTCAAGGTTCATAAAGCTTGGATTGGAGGCCGATTGATGATTTTAGCATCGTTTGATGTGATTTGAGGGCTCGAGAAAGTCCGTAATGTATTTTGGGATTGGTTGGTAGGTTTGGTTGAGGTCCCGGGGGCCTTAGGAGGATTCTGGTTGGTTAACAGATCGAAAATGGAATTTTGGGAAGGCTGAAGTTGCTGGTTTCTAGTATTTCCACTTCTGCAGAATTGGGACCGCAGAAGTGAAGAAGTAACCGAAGAAGTGGTTGGGAGTGAAGGGAGTAGGGACCGCTTTTGCGGTCAGGAATCTGCAGAAGCGAATTCGCAAAAGCGGTGGGCTTATCGCAAAAGCGGATTGAGGTGGCTAGGCTGGGACAGCATATGCTGTCATTTTTGCACAGAAGCAGGACCGCACCTGTGGTGGAGGAGTCGTAGAAGCGAAAGGACCTGGAGGTAGAAGGTTATTTTAAAGTTGGCGATTGGCCATTTCTCTCTTTTTTTCTTGGCTTGGGGGTGATTCTTGGAGGATTCAAGAGAGGAATTCATTCATCAATGATAAGATAAGCTAATCCCACCTATTATGACTTAAATAAGTTGATTATGTATGGATTTTAGCATGTAAATGGGTAGAAAATTGAGGGTTAGAGGAAGACCTAGAAAATTAGTGTTCTTGAATTTTGAACATGATTTTGAGTATGGAATTACGAGTAAATTATATATTTGAGCTAGTGAAGCTATGAGTAGTGTATATCTTTAAGAAATTTCAGAATCCGGGCACGTGTGCCCGAGGGCATTTTGGTCATTTCCCTAAGCAGAGTTGGGGATTTGTATAATTTAAATTGGTAACAAGTATTCGAGTATATTCTCATTAGTTTGCTGTTATTTGTCTAGTTTCGGAACATTTGGCAACGATTCAAGTCGTCGCGAAAGCTTGGAGGCCGTTTATGAATCTTTAAAGCGAGGTGAGTCTCCTTTCTAATCTTGTGAGGGGGAATTTACCTCATAGGTGAGTTAAATTGGTTATGTGCTCCTATTTGTGGGGGCTACGTACGCACGAGGTGATGAGAGTCCGTGCATAGCTACTATTATGCTGTTTTCCGGGTAGTCAAGGACTCAAAAGCATGCTATACTTGGAATATCTGTAATCCTATTGACATTTTATTTTTGTAAATCACATTGAGTTAATAAATAGATTTCTAAAAAGGACTTAAGCTTCGTTTTCTCAAATTAATAAAAAAGAATTGGCCTTTCTTGGATAATTGCTCCATGTTGACTTCTTGATAGACTGTCTATGTGTGTTTATATTGGAACGGGGTGAACGCCTCGGTAGATTAATAGATGTATCTATAGGCGCACCATCGACCCTCGGCAAGTGCACATTTATTTTTGTTGGATCGGGCCATCGCCTCGGTATGATTTGCGCATGCTTGTATTGCTGCCTTGAACTTATTAAGTTGTTACTGCCCCATTCTAGCTCGAGATTAATTTGTTAATAATGTAAAGTAATTTTGGAATTTTCCTATAAAATAATTACATGTTTACTTGTTTCCTCTATCTAGATTAAAAAAGAATCATGTTTATAAAAAAAATCCACAGTTTAATATACATATAAAGGATAAATCATTATTGGACCAATAGAGAGTGTCAAGGTTGACAATCACGTCTCTACTCCTTCAAGATTAGGCGGGATATTCATTGAGTACACGTTGTTTACGTGCACATACTACACTTCTGTGCATTTTTGTTGCACAAGTATAGGCATCTCTACCAGCCTACTGGGCGTTGCAGCGTGGATGATTCTAGGACTAGGTGAGCTGCATTGTTCGAGGCGACCCGCTGCTAGTGTAGTTCCTTTCAATATTTTTATATTTATTCCCTGTCCACTATATTTTGGACAGATGCTGTATTTTATTTTTCTTATCGGTAGTTGCTCATGAACTTGTGACACTTGGTTCTGGGATGGCTTTGAGAGATGTGTACTAGTAGTTATTAATTAATTTGAATTGAAGTAGAGATTGTTTTAATTATGAAAAATGGAAGTAAAAGTCCTAGATTTTAAAAGGTATTAAAAGAGAATTTTATTGATAATTTAGTTGGCTTGCCTGACAGAGGTGTCCGGCGCCATCACGACCCTTAGTGGATTTTGGGCCGTGACACAATTAAAGAAACATGTTGTTTTTGAGGCTTCAAAATTAACTAGGACATGCCAGTAGAGAAGCAAAGTGCAGAAAAGAAGAGTAAGAAGTATTCCACAGTCTAGCCTTGGCTTTCAGCCAGCTAGACAAAGCAATAGCACACGTAGCAGTAAAGAAAGAGAGAGTTTTTTAGTGTAAGTGTGTGTTCTGAACTAAGATTGTTTGTGTCTTTGAAAGAAGAGAGGAAGGTTATTTATTGTTTTGAAAATGAGTAGAAGAATATGGTAAACAATAAAGTTTCAATTCAGACATGAAAATAACCACAATCAGAATCAATTAACACAAGTACAACCCTTTAATCAAGGGATTACTGCTCAAATAGATACTAATAGGGTTAATTAAGGAAATAAACCAGTTTGAGACAAATTGATTCTTGCAATATAAGGGGGCAGTAAAAGTATGAAGTAAATATTTGAGTCTAGGTATAAAATACACTTAATTTTGGGAAAGGATTCAAGGTAAAATATCATAGTAATTAAAGGAAGGGAATCAATCAATTTAAACAAACTAAGTAAATTAGGGTTTATAAGGGAACCTTTTAAAATCAGCCATAACATTGAGGAAATCAAGATCAATCAAGAAAGAATGATGACTCTACTTTTCAACATATAAATAGCAAGGGATGAACATGCACACTAGACATACATGGTCAAATATAATGTCAAAGAGGAGCAAATTAAACACACAGCAGTAGCAGTAGTAAGTTAGAATTCAGTATTAAAGAAAATTATTCGAAGCATAGTAGTCAAATTGTCACATAGAACCACAGTGCAGAGAACCAAATTAACAGGTAAGAAAGTTAGAAACAAATAAAGGTCTCACATTAACAAGTACGAAAAACCTTTTAAGAAATTAGGTCTTCGATAGTAGTCGAGTTTAAGAGATGATAAGAATTCAGAATGAGATAAGTTAAATAAGGAAAAGAACTTAGTCAAACAAGTATACACTCAAACAAACAAGGATAGTTTCAGAAATCGGATAAGACCAAAAAAGACCTAGGATTTTCAGCATGCTGAATCAGGTAGAAGGAAGGCATACACAAGTCATTTGAACATGGTGAAATCATAAACAATATTGAAAATTGAAGGAGAGATCTTTAAAAAGAGTTTTAAGAAACCCTAATCGTAGAAAAAAATGAAGAGTTATTTTGAAAGAAAACCAAATAACCTTCGAGAAAACACTTAAGATGTTCGTAATAAGCATAGATCTAAGATAGATATGAAAGAGAATAAAAAGACCAGAGAGATAGGGTTTCATAGAACCTAAAAAAGGTGAGAGAGGCCTTGAAAAGTTACCTATCTAGCCGAAAAAGTTAAGGATCTAACTTGAAAGGCCATGGATGGCCGGAGAAAAACTAGAGATAGAGGTTGAGCAAGGACTGGACCAGATCTCTTTGAGATCAGGCCATGCAATTGTGAGCACGTGATTTTTGCCCTAAGCAAATTAGTCCAAGAGTTTCAAATAAAATGATTTTATAATTTTTGTGAATTTTGTTGAATGTTGTGTTAATTGGTTGCATTTTTATTCGAACAAAAATACAAAAAAAAAAAATATGCATTTAGAGACTTGATTTCACATTTCAGTACTAATTAGTATTAATTTGTTTAGAACAAATGTAAAGAAAAAAACAAAAATGGTACTTTGTTTGCGTTTGGAAATTAGGAAATATATGTTTAGCGTCAATTTGATTTTGAATTTTAATTTGGCATTTTATAAAATCAAAAAAATTTATAAAAAATATACGAAAAGGAAAATCACAAAATAACAATAAAAAAGGGAAGAAGAAGAAAAGAAAAACAAAGAAAAAGAAAGCAAACAGGCCCAAAGATTTTCAGCCCAACTCTAATACCCCCAGTACCCGCTTAGCCAGGCCCAAACCCTCAGAACCCGGTCCAGCTCCCTTAAAATGAGACGACGCCATTTTGCTACCTAATCCATCTGAGCCGTTGAAACGATTCAATCCAACGGCCAAGGGATATTTTTCTATATTTCATAAAAATGTCCAAAAGGGTTATAACCCTAAACGACGTTAGACCCCTTTCCTCGTACTCCCTAGCCACCATCACCACCTCCGTCATGACTCCACCTTTATCCACCACATCTCCGTCGGCCGCCGTCGGTCGGAAATCGCCACCGCCGGCGGCGGAGCTCCAAATGAGCCCAAATTTGTACCACCAAACCATCTGTCCCTCATCTTTCCATTCCCACGCCGGGTTTCCCTCGAATCATAGCCAAATTGTTTGAATCTTGACTTTAAATTTTTCGGCGAAAACCTCAACTCGTTTAAAGGTTCACAAATTCACACCATAGGTTCCTTCCGTCGCCCCCTTTCTATATCTCACCTCAATTCCTCTCAAAAAGCCCCCAACTTTCTTGAATTTCAAATCATAAAGGCAGAACCCTAGAAGTCCGAAATCTTTGATTTTTGCCTGAATTTAAAGGATGCGTCAAGCCTCGCAATACTGTGTTCGCTTGTTTTTGATTAAAGAACACGCCTATACAGTATTCCGGGGCTCGAGTTTGAAGTTCAACAGGTCTAATCGCATAAGTAAGTTTTTTGATTTTGTCTTTCTTCTTCTAGTATTTTAATTCTTTTTTTTCTTCTTATTTGCTTTTAGTAATTAAATCTCAAGATTAGTTAAGCTATACATTCTGTAGAATTTGTTTCCTGCATATCATAGTTTTAAATCATTAAACGATTTTGTTTTAATTCATAGTCGATTATTAATTAGTTTTGATAACTAGTTTAAATTCGATTAGTTTAATAAATTTTATTGATCCTGTTTAGTTGTTTTGATAAATGTTAATTGTATTAGTTATCTAATTAGTCCTGGTTAGTTTTAGGTTTTGATTACTTTAATTTGATTACCTTAAGTTTGATTTAGTATTTTTAGGCAATTGATTAATTAGTGATTTAAAATCCGGCAATTAGCTTAGATTTCAAAGACTGGTTATAGCTGTTAGTTTTAAAGGGGGCTGGGGATAAAGTGATAATTTCAGAATTGGCACAGGGGTAATATAGGGTAATTCAGGGTAATATTTCTTTGGTGTTTAATCTAGTATCCCCTAGAAGCTTCTAGGTTGGGTGGTAATTGATACTTTCAGGTAAATACGGGTGTAACTTGAGTCATAAGATAAATAAAGGGTTAAAAATGAAAATTAATAGGAGCCTGATTGAAATACTTGAAATTGAGGCTTACCCCTTTGTTTGCCTATAAAATGGCACTAGCATGCCTTGTTTCACAAGTTTTAGAACCCCAATATTTCGCCCCAGAATCCCCTCAATCTCTGCAGAATCTGAAATTTAAAATTCAGATCTGAACTTCTTAGATTTTAGCTTCTTTCATATAGAAAAATCCAAAAAAAAAAGCAGAAATCCAATAGAAAACCAAAAAAAAATGTACTGTTGCATTAGGTTAATCTCTAATTTTAATGATTGAAGTGCATTTCCTAGTTCAATCTTTTGCAATCAAAGTCCAGAAGTGTTTCTAATTAGTTTTCAAGTTGGTTTTGGGTTCAATCGGAACAATTTTGGATCAATTTAGAGGCTATGTTGTTAGATGTGTTTCTAGGTTCGATTTGAAGGTTATTTGGATGTATTCAAATATGTTTTGGCTTTATCTATTGATTTTGTTGATTTGAAAACATTTATGAGCTCTTCCTGGACGGATAAATGTATTTCTGGGCTGAAATTGGGTTGATTGTTGTTATTTGAACTCACATATGTGGTTGCTGTGATCTACTGTGTGTTACTGCTGCTGATCCTCTCCTCTTCTATTTCATTGCCATTTAAGGTACTTCTTTGACTCTTATTTTGATGAAGTTGTGGGAAGGAATTTGAAATGTTATACATGATCATTTGTTTTTTGGAGAATGTACATTTGTTTTACTGTGTATATTCGGTTCAAGTATATTCAGTTCTCGAAAATTTGCCAATATGTATAATTGAGTTGTTATAGGCAGTTAAATTACAATTTTGTCTCTCTTCCTTTTGCTCTGCTCTTATGTACGAATTTCCTTTGATAGACAATAGGCTGTCCAATTAATGGGAGGAGTCTGTTATGATCGAAATTGATGAGTTTGCGTCGGTTTGATCCATCCATGGTGATTGATGAAGTATAGTCTAAATTGCTGTTGCTTAAATCTAGTCTCGCTTCATATTTGATTTCCTATATAATAGTAGTTAAAAACTTATAAACAGTTGATTAAGTAAGGAAATCTGAGTTGTGCTTGAACTTAAAATAATCCAGGTTTCATTAATACAAGTGATGTAATGCTGTTCTCCCGCCTTCATAAACAATTGAGTGCATTATAAATAATGTGGAATACATCTGATGTGTTCAATTGAATCAAAACTGGGTAAGAGTAATGAAATACTCAATTGTCTGTTTTTAGGTAATTTGGGCTATCATGCCTTTCCCCGACAGTCCAAATTTGATATTTGCAACAACAAATGGGCTCATGCTGAAGCCCAAAGGATGCTGAGGACTAAACCTTGGGCCAGGTCTTTAAGTCCCCAAATATTCTCGGAATCAGGAATACCCTTAAAAATGGTATTAAATATATGGAGAATTAGTTGACAAATATAACATTGGGTCTTGAATTAGGTAGTGGGTTCAAGATAAAAGGGCTTTCCCTTTGTTTGAATTTGGACTTGAATTCGAGGCCCGAATCTATATTTGTGAATTAAGTAACCTTTTAGAGACAATATAAAAAAAATATAGAAAATTTACTTGCTTTAGGTTGGCCTTTTAATAATAAATGAGACGAGCCTCGCCAAATCGAATACATAATTGCGGGGCCCTCATTATATACTTAATTCAAAAATACTTAGTATTCGGGACAGGCCGTTTAGCAAATTTTATGGCCTTCCCATAAGATAACAATCCACTAGTGTCTTTAGGCACGCTTAATAAAATTACATTCCTAAACTCGGGTGTGCATTTCATGCGACCCAAATCTAAATCCGAAAACGTTGAATAAGAATGTGTCGAGGATCCGGGTGTAGTTCATGTGACGTGATCCAAAAACATATTCTTAAACGACGTTCATTTTCTTAAATAAAAATAATAATTGATAAAAGCGGTAAATAACTTTTAATATTGCACTGTAGGTTTAACATGTATAAAATCAAAATTCAGCCACATATAGCAGTTGAGCGACCGTGTTAGAACCACGGAACTTGGGAGTGCCTAACACCTTCTCCCGGGTTAATAGAATTCCTTACCCGGATTTCTGGTTCGCGACTGTTAAACAGAGTCAAACCTTTTTCTCGATTCGGGATTCAAACCAGTGACTTAAGACACCATAAATCTCCCAAGTGGCGACTCTGAATCTCTTAATAGAACGAATCCCATTTCGATTGTCCTTTAACTGGAAAAACTCCTTTTTTATATATCCCTTTTCCTGGGGTGTAGTATTCAGAAAAAGGGGGTGTGACAGCTCTGGCGACTCTGCTGGGGAAAAAGAACCCAGAACTTCGATTCAGGTTTCAAGAATTCGAGCTCAATTAAATTGTTGTATTTGGCTTATTTTGAGTTTGATTCATGTTCCATGCCTTACGTGGTAAATGTTTTACCGCTTTAATATTTGTTGAATTGTATATAAACTGTCACGAATCCCTCCCTCTTTCTCAGTCTTCTACATCATGGATAAAGGTGCACTTTGTGTAGATTCTCTTCTGTTAGAATCTTTTTCCCAATTTAGAACGAGGTTTGGATAAGTTGCAAAGCCGGCGGAGCTTCTGTATCCCCGATACGCTGCCTCCCCCTCGGCCCGAGTTGTCCACTCGGGTAAGCCAGGTCTAGACCAATAAACCTAGGGTTTAAACATAGAAGAACAATAAACTCATGCCAGATCCCTGGTAGGATGCTTATTTGCATCACGTGCATTTTGACTTAGGGGACTCAACATAGGGGTTGGGTCCGTCTAAGACAGGTGACCCGAATTAAAATGACCATCCTGATGCATATTGCATGCTACTTGCATTTATTTGCTCGGCTTCGCATGTTTACCGGCTTGTATACAATGAGAGAAAAATTGTGAAAAATAGCAGTGTTAGGATTGAGTGAGGGTAATCATTTGTTTGAAAAACCAATGCCCAAATAATACCGAAATGCTGTCGGATTTTTGAAAAATGAAAAAAAAAAACAGAAAAAGAGAAAATATATGAAAAATATAGAAAGTAAATTGTTGATAAAAAAAAGTCTTGATTTTGGCCAGTCGGCTCGAACTACGCTGGTTTGATTCTCACCAAGTGTGAGATACGTAGGCAACCCTTGACGGGTCCAACCACCCCTTTTGCAAAAAATAGCAAAAAAATGTCAAATTTTAAATTTTGTTATAAATAAGTCGGGTGACATCATTCTTGTTTAAAATAAGCTGAATGTCCCTGAAAAGGACGCCGGAAGGCCGTTTTTGCAAGAATAGCCACCCTGAGTCAATTTAAAACGGTTTGCGGGCACATCCTTAAAATCTCCTTTTCGGGAGTGATGAAAGGCCGTATCCGCAAAATCAAGTTTGGTCATTTAAACTTTTTATAAAAATAATCATTTTGTCAAATAAGTCATTATATGGCCAGTTTTGTTAAAATAGTCACAAATGACATTAAAACTTTCTCAGTCTTGCATTGGCCTGTGGCGATGCGGAGTGATGCCCCATAAGCTCCAGGATGAGAAATTTTGATGTATTTTTAATCATCGAGTGTGTATCTTCTTAAACAAATTTTGCTAAAAAAAGCCACTTAGTCAAACTAAGCCACTACATGGCCATTTTTTTTATGTAGTCGCAGTTGATATTGAAACCTTCTCAGTCTTGCGGAGGCCTGTGGCGATGCCGAACGATGCCCCACGGGTCCCGGGATGTGAAGCTTTGACGTACTCTTGATTTAGTTTTAGTCATCGAGTTTGTAATTTCTTAAACAAAATTTTGCAAAAATAGCCGCCTTGTCAAAATAAGCCATCACATGGCCAGTTGTTATTAAGAATAGTCTCAGTTGACTTTGAAACCTTCTCAGTCTTGCGGAAGCCTGTGGCGATGCCGAGTGATGCCCCACGGGTCCCAGAATTTGAAGCTTCGATGTACTCCTAGATTAATCTAATAGTGGTGCAATCGCAATAATCATTAGTGAAAATTTGAAAATTCCCAAAAAATTATCTCTTTAGTTTGCATTAATTTGCAAGAACTACGCTCGGTCTGATTCATGCGGGGTCATGATACGTAGGCAATCCACGTAGGATTCGACCATAACCAAAAGAAAAAAAATAATAACAAAAAGAAAAATAAATTAAAAAAACCACAAAAGGCAAAAAGAAAAGAAAATAGAGGAAAACTAAGAAAAAAGGGAAAGAAAATCAATATGCTAAATACCCTAACGCTAACATGGTGGCTTCGTTTTGTCATTTCAGAAAGGTGGTTGGTTTGTGGTTTTGAAAACGGTAATTCCTTGTTGCAACACAAAGACAAAAGGCAATGGTAAACAACAATAGAATTTATGTGCTTAGTACCGGTGCCCAACAGCCGGTAGATGAACGGGATAATGGGTTGAGTGAAGAAGTGCGGATGTTAAGACTACACATGGCAAACATGTATCAATCCTGGATAACTGAGAAGGCACCACCCCCACCACCACCAATGTTTCCTGTCATATCCACTACTCCCAACAATGAATACGGGAAGAGCCCTCAGGATAAGCTTCATACCGAAAATGAAAAGGTCACAGGAAAAGTAGGGTGAGATGAAATAGACATAAAGCCGAAAGAACAATCCTTAAAAAACATGCCAGGAATGAGAGGCCATGGTAACATGGCTTGCAAAGAATTGTCTGCGTCTCCTGACGTTCGCTTGCCTGCAAGATTCAAAGTGCCATATTTTGACTTGTACGATGGGTGTGGAGATCCAGTAGCCCACTTGAGGGTCTATTGCAATGAAATAGAAAGTGTTGGGGAGAAAGATGATTTGTTGATGGCATACTTCAGTAAGAGCTTGACTGGGGCAGCTTTAGAATGGCATAATCGTCATGATGTTGGCAAGTGGCTTACATTGGGTGACATGACTCAAGGTTTTATGCGACATTTTCAGTACAATAAAGACATTGTCCCAAATTGCCCTTCCCTATCTCAGACGAAAAAGAAACCCAATGAGAGCTTTAAGGATTTTTGGCTAAAGTGGAACGAACAGGTTGCTCGCGATGGTCCTGCCATTGATAGAAAAGGTATTGCTGAGTCCCATCCACAACAAGGTCCGGAAATTGTTCTTGCCAAACCTGTTCAACCTCAACACCAACCCCAAACCTATCCCCTGAACAACACGCCGATCTTTTGTCCAACCATCAGGTTATAGCCTCCGCCAACAACAGGGTCCGGTGGTCATTCTTGCTAAACGCTTTCAGCCACAATACCGACCCTGTGAACGCTTCCAAACTCCACATAAGCCACCCCATCCACCAAATAACATCCGACCATTTGTCTCACCACCAAGTCACTCCCTAAAGCAGACACCAGCAGCCTAAAATTCTCGGGTGTCTTCATAGCACTTTCAAGCAGCCTACAATCCTAGAAGATTAAGGCATGGAGGAAAAAAAAGGCAAAAAGATAATTTCACGCCCATTGGTGAATCCTACACAAGCTTGTTTGAAAAGTTAAAACATTTTGGCCTGATTAAGCCGCTTCTTGGATACACTCCAGACCCAAATGCGAAAGGCTTTGATCCTACTGTCCGATGCATGTACCATTCTAATGTCCAGGGGCATAGCATTGAAGATTGTCGTTCTTTGAAACGGGAAATAGAAAGAATGATTCAAGAAGGGGTAATTGTGGTCAATGACAATGGCAAGGAGCATGCGATTTATCTTGGGAACTTGTTGATTAAAGTCAATAATGCTCTGGGCAATATTGATGTGAAACTCAGTGGCTAAGATGCCGGGCGTGGTAGTTGGAAAGACGCTCCATCTCTCGGTTATCCAGAGTGGAGTTTTGGTGGTTTATTTTGGTCTCATTTTTGATAGTCCGGGTTATTTCAGGGTTGTAATCCTGATATTGTCTTGGGAGTCAAACCTTTCTATCTTTCCACTTTGCTTTGTTTAGTAATAATAGATTGTTTAGCGCCGTCTAGGTTCGTAATTCTAGTCTAGTCTGCTTGTTTTGTTGTTTCAACCATTTCACCATCAGTCTAATGCAATTCTCTGTTTCCTGGCATTTCTAGTCATTTCTTCTAGTTACAATTCTTTTCACGCTAATTTTAGTGACATGACATGCACACATAATTCTTGGCCTCATTTTTAAAAGTTAGTTTAGCAATGAAACAATGTTGAAGATGTATAGGCACTATACTTTGAAGCCTGAATCAAGTAAAATTGGGGTAAATAGAACATAAAGAAATACTGTGGAAATGTATCATGCCTCATCGGTTTAAATCCAAAGGCAAGAATGTAGGAACAATTCACGGTACTGAGATTATTGTCCAATGGTGCTAGGAATCAGCAAATATGTGAAGCAATTAAAAAGCGTTTAACTGTGTAGTTTGTATTTGGTATGTTTTGAAGATTGGAATGACGAAGGAATTTTATTCTACTATCAAAACTCTTTATCCTTTGTTACCCCTTTGAGCCTCGATTATTTTCTTGCATACCCCTCTTTCGGAATCATTAATAAGACTCGCAAGTTCGAATGGGAAAGAAAGTGGAGAAACAATAGAAAAATAGTGAAAGAAAAGAAGAGAAAAGAAGAGAAAAGAAGAGAAAAGAAAAGGAGAAAAGAAGAAAAAAAAAGAAAAGGAGAAAAGAAAAGAAAAGAAAAAAAGAAGAAAAATAAAAGAAAAAGAAAAGAAAAGAAAAGAAAAGAAGTGAAAAGAAAAGAAAAAAAAAGAAAAGAAAAGGAAAAGAAAAGAAAGGAGAAGGAAGAAAAAGAAAAGTGGAAGAAGGAAAAATCGCAACAACAAATGTAGTTGCCTGAACTACATTTGACTTGATCCCGAAAAGGTACGTACGCAGCCTCATGGAGGTTCAGTCACAACAAAAGAAAAAGCCAAGAATCCCCAAGAAGGAAACTGGGGCAGAAGTTATGGTTGATTTTGCAAGAAATATGATTCCGAAAGTCGTAATGTTGAACCCACGTTAAAATATTTTGAGCCTTTATACCCTTCTTTCTAAATCCCATCCAAAAGCCTGCATTACAGTCCAAGGAAAGACTGTCCGACCAGTCTTCGAGAGATGCCGAGATAAGCGAGCAAAGGTGAGTCACATCAGTGGCAACACTACAGTCCAAACAAAGGAAATGAAGAAGTAGAGAGTCATGATGATAAGAACCACCACGGGTACCCCAAGATGAGAGAAATCAAATTGAGAGAGTCTTATTGGTGAAAACCTTCATGGGCACCGTAGGGCGACAGTGAGTTGAGAGAAAAATCAAAATGAAAGAGGCTTGATGGTGAAAACCCTATGGGCACCATAAGTCGACTATGGATTGTGAACCGAATCGGGTAAATGGAGCATTGAAGACTAGTTTCACGGCGAAAATTGCAACAAGAGCTGAACATCAGATTTGCTAAAAGGAGTAGGCTGCAGGTGCATGTCAAGGTCGCTAGAGTCGGTATCTACATCTGATGGTGTTATACTCTGTAGGTTTCTTGTTAGGAATCGTCTCTTTCCATTCTCCTTCACTCTATTCTTACCATCTTGTCTTTCCCTCTTCTTGAGTCTGTCTGGTCATAACAAGTGAGAAACGACTCCAAAATTTGCCACCAAGTTTTCCAATTGCACAAAATGGAATCCGGCCAGCACATCAAATTGTCATAAGTCAGGAAATAACATCAAATATGATTGAGTTGCTAGCAATCAATATGCTTTGGGGATCCTTGGGAAATACAAAAGGCTCGATATACGAACAACACAACAAATGAAGGGTGAGGGTAAATTGATCAAAAGAATTTCCCGTGATAGAATTGACAAAGGATGGTACACCAATGACAATCAAAATCATCAAAAAAAAAAAATCAAAGTTATCATGGCTAGTGATAGAACAATAGACCTCAAGGGCAAGGCCGGTGGTTTAAATAAGAAAAGAGTAACGTGTGCACTGAAGTTGGTAACAATTAAAATGCTTTGGGGTTCATGTGAGACACAAAGGTTGGCAAATGTCAATTCGGGAGCAATACAACAAAAAGAAGTATGGAGTTCGAACGGAGATGAGGTATATTCTGACAAAGGAAATGGCCAGTCAAGGAACGATTAAAGTCTTCAAATGGAAATCAGTTATAATGACAAATGAAGGAGCAAAATTGGGCCAGTGGTTAGATCAAGGAAAACAACATACATATTGAGTGGGGAGCAGTCAACATGCTTTGGGGATTCATGTGAAATACAAGGGTTTGGTACGTATCAACTCAGGAACAACGCAACAGATGAAGGATAAGGGTGAATGAATCAAAAGAATTCCTATGATAGGATGGACAAAAGGTGGCAAACCAGTAATGAGCAAGAAGAAAAATCAAAGTTAACACGGCAAATAAGGGGGCTGTTGACCTCAAGGACCAGACCATGGGTTAATACAAGAAGGAACAACATACATCTTTGAGTGGGGAGGCGCCAATTCAGGCGATGCAGCAAATGGAGGATATTGGGACACTTTCAAAGTTCAAGGCCACAAACCAACCACCATATTTTCAACTGACAAGATTTTCTTTGATTGAAACAGGGACAGAAGTTTCGGAGAAATGCTCCGTAAAGAAATGCAGGACCCAAACAGGTATGACTAGAAATTCTTAGGACCCTCCTGAAAAATGGGACTTAGTTTAAATGACAAAACAATCATGAGAAACATAACTTGGCATAAAAGGAATATAAGTTCGTTTTAAAGTTTGCATGTTTAAGACATGATCCAATTACGAGTTTTCAGGACCCTCCTGGATAATGGGACGTAGTTTTAAGGTCAGTCTGGATAACAAGATATAATGAAAGTATATATAACTTAGGTTGAAATTTTCTTTTTACTAGAAGTTGTCAGGACCCTCCTGGATAATGGGGAGTAGTTAAGACCTTTTGATAACAATATAGTAGAAGTAATACCTTTCAAAGATATAACATAGGTTCGTAATTGTTAGGAGTTGTCAGGACCTCCCTGGATAATAGGACCTAGCTTTCAATTCTTATAATAGTTGGTAAAATAATTCAGTGCCCAGTCATCAAACTGGAGAAGCAAAATTTTTCATTATTTTGTCTGTTTTATTGCAAGCAGAAGCCCACCTGGAGAACAAGGGAATACTTTTCAAATTCAGAAGTCAGGAGCCCACCTGGAGAACAAGGGAATACTTTTCAAATTCAGAAGTCAGGAGCCCACCTGGAGTACAAGGGAATACTTTTCAAATTCAGAAGTCAGGAGCCCACCTGGAGTACAAGGGAATACTTTTCAAATTCAGAAGTCAGGAGCCCACCTGGAGTACAAGGGAATACTTTTCAAATTCAGAAGTCAGGAGCCCACCTGGAGTACAAGGGAATACTTTTCAAATTCAGAAGTCAGGAGCCCACCTGGAGTACAAGGGAATACTTTTCAAATTCAGAAGTCAGGAGCCCACCTGGAGTACAAGGGAATACTTTTCAAATTCAGAAGTCAGGAGCCCACCTGGAGTACAAGGGAATACTTTTCAAATTCAGAAGTCGGAGCCCACCTGGAGAACAAGGGAATACTTTTCAAATTCAGAAGTCAGGAGCCCACCTGGAGAACAAGGGAATACTTTTCAAATTCAGACGTCAGGAGCCCACCTGGAGAACAAGGGAATACTTTTCAAATTCAGCGATCAGGAGCCCACCTGGAGAACAAGGGAATATCTTTCAAAGTTTCAGCGGTCAGGCACCCACCTTAAGAACAAGGGAAGTATAATACAAGCTTTGTATTTCAAGTTTAATAACACAACACGCCCAGTTATCAAACTGGGGCAGAAGTTTTCGTTATCTTGTATGTTTGTTGCAATCAGGAGCCCACCTGGAGAACAAGGGAATACATTGCAAACGCAGCAGTCAGGCACCCACCTGAAGAATAAGGAAAGTATAATACAAGCTTTATCTTTCAAGTTTAATATTTGGTGACACAACACGCCAGTTATCAAACTGGGGTAGAAAATTTCTTTGTCTTGTATGTTTGTTGCAAGCAGGAGCCCAGCTGAAGAACAAGGGAATATCTTTCAAAATTCAGCAAGCAGGAGCCCACCTAAAGAACAAGGGAATATATTTCAAAATTCAGCAAGCAGGAGCCCACCTGAAGAACAAGGGAATATCTTTTCAAATGCAACAAGCAGGCACCCACCTGGAAAACAAGGGAAGTACAATCAAAATTAAAGCCTTTAATTTGCAATATCTGATAACATGATCTGCCCAGCCATCATACTGGGGTAGAAAATTTTCTTTGTTTGTCTATTTTGTTGTAATCAGGAGCCCACCTGGAGAACAAGGGAACATTTTTTGAAGCATCGTAAGCAGGAGTCCACCTAAAAAATGGACACATATTTCAAATTGAAGTAGTCAAGCATCATCAAGAGGGATGGCAAAGTATCGCCAAGGAAACAACAGGAATCCCATGGGAAGAACAGAAGATACAAGTTCAAGGAAACACAAGAGCAAGTTTGAGGACGTAGAAAGGATCTTTTGTAATTCCTAGATCATAGCTTAGGTTAGCTTCTTTTATTTTACCACGGTGTAATAAGGGGTCAACAAGCAGTAACAACAGCAACAACAGTGAAATCACAGTTCCTGATAGTCCCATACCAGACACTCCTACACTATACTGACCTGATTCCCGTTTAGCCCGGGATATGTAGGCAACCTTTGAAGCAGGATGTGGTCAAACTTTTCAAAAATGCTTCACACAGAATATGCGAACGGGCAAAAATCGCTCATTGCCACTCACTTGTCTTTGCACAAAAACTCTTCGTGTTTCCGCGTAAAGAGGGGCAGCTGTGAGCACGTGATTTTTGCCCTAAGAAAATTAGTCCAAGAGTTTCAAATAAAATAATTTTACAATTTTTTGTAAATTTTGTTGAATGTTGTGTTAATTGGTTGCATTTTTATTCATACGAAAATACAAAAAAAAATGCATTTAGAGACTTGATTTCACATTTCAGTATTAATTAGTATTAATTTGTTTAGAACAAATGTAAAGAAAATAACAAAAATGGTACTTTGTTTGCGTTTGGAAATTAGGAAATATATGTTTAGCATCAATTTGGTTTTGAATTTTAATTTGGTATTTTATTAAATCAAAACAATCTATAAAAAATATACGAAAAGGAAAATCAGAAAATAACAATAAAAAAGGGAAGAAGAAGAAAAGATAAACAAAGAAAAAGAAAGCAAACAAGCCCAAAGATTTTCAGTCCAACTCCAATACCCCCAGTACCCGCTTAGCCAGGCCCAAACCCTCAGAACCCGGTCCAGCTCCCTTCAAACGAGACGACGCCGTTTTGCTACCTAATCCATCTGAGCCGTTGAAACGTTTCAATCCAACGGCCAATGGATAGTTTTTAGTATTTCATAAAAATGTCCAAAAGGGTTATAACCCTAAACAACGTTAGACCCCTTTCCTTGTACTCCCTAGCCGCCATCACCACCTCCGCCGTGACTCCACCTTTCTCCACCGCATCTCCGCCGACCGCCGCCGGCCGAAAATCGCCACCGCTAGTGGCGGAGCTCCAAATGAGCCCAAATTTACACCACCAAACCATCTCTCCCTCATCTTTCTATTTCCACACCGGGTATCCCTCGAATCACAGCCAAATTGTTCGAATCTTGACTTTAAATTTTCCGGCGAAAACCTCAACTCGTTTAAAGATTCACAAATTCACACTATAGGTTCCTTCCGTCGTCCCCTCTCTGTATCTCACCTCAATTCCCCTCAAACAGCCCCCAACTTTCTTTAATTTCAAATCATAAAGGCAGAACCCTAGAAGTCCAAAATCTCTGATTTTTCCCTGAATTTAAAGGATGTGTCAAGCCTCGCAATACTGTGTTCGCTTATTTTTAATTAAAGAACACGCGTATACACTATTCCGGGGCTCGAGTTTGAAGTCCAACAGGTCTAATCGCATAAGTAAGTTTTCTGATTTTGTCTTTCTTCTTCTTCTTGTATTTTAATTCTATTTTTTGTTCTTCTTTGATTTTAGTAGTTAAATCTCAAGATTAGTTAAGCTATACATACATTCTGTAGAATTTTTTTCCTGCATATCATAGTTTTAAATCATTAAACGGGTTTGTTTTAATTCATAGTCGATTATTAATTAGGTTTGATAACTAGTTTAATTTCTATTAGTTTAATAAATTTAATTGATCCTGTTTAGTTGTTTTGATAAATGATAATTGTATTAGTTAACTAATTAGTCCTGGTTAGTTTTAGGTTTTGATTAGCTAAGTTTGTTTCACAAGTTTTAGAACCCCAATATTTCCCCCCAAAATCCCCTCAATCTCTGCAGAATCTGAAATTTAAAATTCAGATTTGAATTTCTTAGATTTTAGCTTCTTTCATATAGAAAAATCCAAAAAACAAGCAGAAATCCAATAGAAAACCAAAAAAAGAAAATTACTGTTGCATTAGGTTAATCTCTAGTTTTAGTAATTGAAGTGCATTTCCTAGTTCAATCTTTTGCAATCAAAGTCCAGAAGTGTTTCTAATTGGTTTTCAAGTTGGTTTTGGGTTCAATCGGAACAATTTTGGATCAATTTAGAGGCTGTGTTGTTAGATTTGAAAACATTTATGAGCTCTTCCTGGACGGATAAATGTATTTCCGGGCTGAAATTAGGTTGATTGTTGTTATTTGAACTCACATATGTGGTTGTTGTGATCTACTGTGTGTTACTGCTGCTGATCTTCTCCTCTTCTATTTCATTGCCATTTCAGGTACTTCTTTGACTCTTATTTTGATGAAGCTATGGGAAGGAATTTGAAATGTTATACATGATTGTTTGTTTTCTGGAGAATGTACATTTGTTTTATTGTGTATATTCAGTTCAAGTATATTCAGTTCTCAAAAATTTGCCAATATGTATAATTGAGTTGTTATAGGTAGTTAAATTACAATTTTGTGTCTCTTCCTTTTGCTCTGCTCTTGTGCTCAAATTTCCTTTGATAGACAATAGGCTGTCCAATTAGTGGGAGGAGTCTTTTATGATCGAAATTGATGAGTTTGTGTTGGTTTGATCCATCCAAGGTTATTTATGAAGTATAGTCTAAGTTGTTGTTGCTTAAATCTAGTCTCGCTTCATATTTGATTTCCTATATAGTAGTAGCTAAAAACTTATAAACATGTGATAAAGTAAGGAAATCTGAGTTGTGCTTAAACTTAAAATAATCCAGGTTTCATTAATACAAGTGATGTAATGCTGTTTTCCAGCCTTCATAAACCATTGAGTGCTTGATAAATAATGTAGAATACATTTGATGTGTTCAATTGAATCAAAACTGGGTAAGAGTAATGAAATACTCAACGGTCTGTTTTTTAGGTAATTTGGGCTATCATGCCTTTCCCCGGCAATCCAAAATTAATATTTGAAACAGCACCTCGGCTCATGCTGAGGCCCAAAGGATGATGAGGACTAAACCTTGGGGCCAGGTCTTTAAGGCCCCAAATCTTCCTGGAATCAGGAATACCCTTAAAAATGGCATTAAATATATGGAGAATTAGTTGAAAATTATAACATTGGGTCTTGAATTAGGTAGCGGGTTCAAGCTAAAAGGGCTTTCTCTTTGTTTGAATTTTGACTTGAATTCGAGGCCCAAATCATTATTTGTGAATTAAGTAACCTTTTAGAGACAATATAAAAAAATATAGAAAATTTAGTTACTTTAGGTTGGCAACGAGACGAGCCTCACCAAATCAAATACATAATTGCGGGGCCCTCATTATATACTTAATTCAAAAATACTTGGGATAGGCAGTTTAGCGAATTTCATGACCTTCCCAAAAGATAATAATGTGCTAGTCGCTTTAGGCACGCTTAATAAAATTACATTCCTAAACTCGGGTGTGCATTTCATGCGATCCAAATTTAAATCGGAAAATATTGAATAAGAATGTGTCGACGATCCGGGTGCATTTCATGTGACGTCATCCAAAAATATGTTCTTAAACGACATTCATTTTCTTAAATAAAAATAATAATTGATAAATGCGGTAAATAACTTTTAAAATTGCACTGTAGGTTTAACATGTATAAAATCAAAATTTAGCCAAATATAGCAGTTGAGCGACCGTGCTAGAACCACGGAACTCGGGAGTGCCTAACACCTTCTCTCGGGTTAATAGAATTCCTTACCCGGATTTCTGGTTCGCGACTGTTAAATAGAGTCAAACCTTTTCCTCGATTCGGGATTCAAACCGGTGACTTAGGACACCATAAATCTCCCAAGTGGCGACTCTGAATCTCTTAATAGAACGAATCCCATTTCGATTGTCCTTTAAGAGAATAAACTCCTTTTTTATATATCCCTTTTCCTGGGGTGTAGTATTCAGAAAAAGGAGGTGTGACAACAATCACACAAATGGGCCACCAGGAGATGTAGGAGGCCGCTATACATCTCAAACGCCCATGACCAAGGATTAGGTGGGGATTGAGGTGGATTAAGGTGGAATTGGGCGGCGGCGGCTAGGGTTTATGTGAGGCTGCATGGAGAATTAAGAGAAGAGGGATTCAAGGGCGGCGTTTGGTGAAAAATGAATTAGGGTAAGGGGCTGTTTCAGTTTATTTTAGCAAGGGTGAACGGTGGCCGTTGATCTGAATGATAAACGGCTTAGATTGAAAGGGTAGGTGGGAAATCCGGGTTTGGGTTGGTTTAAATTGGGTTGGGGTTGGGTTTAATTGAAATTGAGCCGGGGAAATTAGGTCTGATTTGGGGTTCAATTTAGGCTAAAATTTAAACACAAATGGGCTGTTAGCTAAATAGCTAATTTTCTCCTTTTTGAATTATAAAAAATAGTACATAAATTTTTTAGAATAAATTGAAAACACTAAAATGATTCAAAGCATGTAAATAACAATTTAAAAATATAGGGCTTAATTTTATGAATATAAAACACAATTAAATCTTAAATAGGCTAATATTGTAATTATATGCAATTAGCTTTAATAAATACTAAATAAAATTGTAAGAATATGCAAAAAAAATATCTTAGACATATTTTGGCATAAATATAAAGATCCAATAAATAAATCATCAGAAATAATAATTTTGGACATAATTATTGGGATTTGATGGATGAAAAAGGGAAATAAATTGATTTAAAAACCTTCAAAAATAATAAAACATTTGGAAATACTTATATATGCCTATATATGCTATTTTGGAGTTATTTTGCATACTGAAAACATATAGGAAAAAATTGGGTGTCAACAACTGCCCTTCTTTACCCGGGAAAGATGAAAGAGTTGTCGGGTAAAGATATGATGGCCAATTTTGACAGTGCGGAACGATTTTAAAGAGGTTTAGGCCGCACCCTGGCTTCTGAGCTACCTTCATATCTCTATTTTTATAGGAATCAGGATGTGTGTAGTTCAGTATCCATCGGCAGAGCATACCTACAGGTGCTTTCCAAGAACGGACGCAATATCTAGGGCTGTGTGAGTGGAAAGCCTATGGGAATGGTTAGGTTTGTTATGGCTGTAGGAACTAGAGCGGAACCGCTCCCACCGGGATGGTTGTTGCTTGCCGGTTTACCTGCAAAGAAGCAATACAAGCATATATTATACGTAAATTTAGACATGATGCAAATTCCAGTTGGACCATGAATGCTGTCTTTGGATGATTAAGATGGCATCCTTAGAACATGATGTCCTGGGCCATGAAGTGTATAATAAAGGATTCATGAGCAACATGGCGATCTTTTAGCTAAGCAATATGGCAATCTTTCAGCCATGCAATATGGCGATCTTTCAGCTATGCAATGTGTAGATGGAGACATCGTTTAGTCTCGAAAGGCAGAATGGTAGCCTTATGCAAGTTGGAAGGCAGAATGGTAAATTATACAAGTTGGAAGGCAGATTGGTAGCCTTATACAAGTTGGAAGGTAGAATGGTAGCCTTATGCAATGCAGATGCAATAGAGGTGGAGTTTAACCTAGGAAGATAGAATAGTAGCCTTATGCAATTTGAAAGGTAGAATAGTAGCCTTATGTAAGAAATAAATTAGCAAATGATAGTAGAGTTTTCTTAGCTGATAGCATATTGCAACATAGTGATTACTGGGAGCATCGGGACATACCGGACATCACTGGTGTATGCTGATAGCAAATGTTTGCAAGTGCAATGGTTCAAAGAGTTGTATTTTGAACAATGTTTGTCTCATGAGTGTGTAGTATTTTTTTAATGAATTCGCAATCCTTGTGCCTATGTACAAAGAAAAATCGTGAGTTTTGTAAAGGCGAAAATGTTAGTTCATATCCCCGCTGGCTTTGCTTGGCTCATTCTGCTTTGATCTGGTAATACCGACTGCATCATTGGGGTAGCATTTCTAAACAAAGTAGTTTCAATAAACATGCATGATTTTTTAAAAGTATGACATAAATGTATAATTAAAATAGTTTTAGATAAACCGACGATGGTGACGTGACCTCTTTTGCTCCGAAATTTTGAGGGTCCTCCAAAAAATTCTGCCCCAGTTTGATGGGTTGACATTTCTAACTGTTGCTCGTGTGGACATCGACTGAAACTACTTCAGAATTTTGAGGGTCCTCCTTAAAATTCTGCCCTAGTTTCCAATTTCAGGGGAAAGTAAAAATTTTATTGAATTATGACCGAACACATAGGGCTGCCTACGTATCACCTCTTAAACGTGAATCAGGTCAGGCGTAGTTCAATTTACATCATATGAGGAAAGCATAAAGCTTACACATAGTAATGCTTGACTATATATGAGTTAATTGGCTTTGGCCAAACTTCTCCGTCCATTTCTGCATGTATGAGGGCTCCTCCTGTCAAAACCCGGTGAACCATGTATGAAACCTACCAGTTGGGAGAGAACTTCCCTTCGGCTTCATCTTGATGCGGAAAATTTTCTTTAACACCTGCTGTCCCGGTGTGAACTATCTTGGCTTGACTCTTTTGTTGAAAGCTCTGGAGATTCTGTTTTGATAGGCTTGACCATGGTAGACTGCGTTCATTCTATTTCCATCTATAAGGGCTAGTTGCTCATAACGACTTTTTACCCACCCTACATCGTCGAGTTCAGCATCCTGTATGAACCTCAGGGAAGGAATTTCTACTTTAGCGGGGATGATGGCCTCTGTACCATAAACTAGCATATAGGGGGTTTCCCCGGTTGTTGTGTGGCTGTGGTGTGATACTCCAAAAGAGAGAATGATAACTTCTCATGCCACTGTTTATGCTTTTCTACCATTTTCCTCAATATCTTCTTGATATTCTTGTTGGCGGCTTCTACGACTCCATTCATTTGAGGCATGTAGGCTATGGAATTCTTGTGTTTGATCTTGAAAATTTAACACATAGCTTTCGCCAAGTCGCTGTTGAGGTTGGAGGCATTATCCGTAATGATTGACTCTGGAATACCGAATCGACAAACAATGCGGTCGCGGACAAGGTACGCCATGACTTTCTTAGTCACTGCTTTGTAAGATGCTGCTTTGACCTATTTTGTGAAATAGCCGATGACTACTAGAATAAACCTGTGTCCATTGGAAGCAGTAGGCTCGATTGGTCCGATAACGTCCACTCCCTAAGCGACTAACGGCCACGGTAAACTTGTTGTGTTGAGCTCTTTTGGAGGTTCCTTTATCATGTCTACGTATATCTGACATCTATGGCATTTCCAGACATACTGGATGCAATCTGTTTCCATAGTTATCCAAAAGTAACTAGCTCGGAGTATTTTTTTTCTAAGACAAAACCGTCCATATTTGGACCACAGGTCCCAACATGAATTTCTTCTAGTAGCCCGGATGCTTCTTTTGCGTCAAAACACCTTAATAATCCCAAATAAGGAATCCTCCTATACAGGATTCCTCTGCTATGAAAGAAGTTGTTGGACAATCTCCGAAGTATGTGTTTCTGAGAATGATTGGCAAGCTCCGAGTAATCTCTTTTTGCCAAATATTCCTTGATATCATGAAACCAAGGCTTTCCATCTGCTTCCTTATCAACATGGGCACATCAAGCTGGTTGATTATGAATTTTCACCGAAATGGGATCAATCAAATTCTTGTCAGGATGCTGTATCATGGATGATAAGGTATCGAATGTATCAGTGAATTCATTTTGGACACTAAGAACATGTTGGAATTCTGTCTTCGTGAACCTCTTCCTCAATTTTTGTACATGATGTAGATACGGGAGTATCTTGGAGTTCTTGGTTGCCCATTCTTCTCGTACCTGATGTATAAGTAAATATGAATCTCCAATCACTAGCAGCTTTTGCACATTCATGTCAATGGTCATTTTGAGCTATAATATGTGGGCTTCAGACTCGGCCATATTGTTGGTGCAGGGGAGCATGAGTTTGGTAAACACTGGAAAATGTTGATCGGTTTTTGATACCAAGACTGCTCCTATGCCAACTCATTTGAGTTTGCTTCCCCGTAGAAGAACATTCTCTAACCGTCATAGGATTCTGCAATGTCTTCTGCTATGAATGATACTTCTTCATCAGGAAAAAACATTTTCATGGGTTCGTATTCTATATCCCCAAGGTTTTCAGCAAGGTGGTCTGCCAGTGCCTATCACTTGACCGCTTTTTGAGTCATGTAAACAATGTTGAACTCACTCAACAGGATTTGCCACTTGGCTAGCCTGCTAGTGGGTATGGGTTTCTGAAAGATGTACTTCAAAGGATCCATCCTCGATATAAGATACGCAGTATAGGCACAGAAGTAATGCCTCAGCTTTTAAGCTACCCAACTCAAAGCACAACAGGTGCGTTCTAACAGAGAATACCGGGCCTCGTATGGGATGAGCTTCTTACTGAGCGAATAAATGGCTTGTTCCTTTCTCCCTGTTTCATCATGCTACCCCAAAACGCAGCCAAAAGCTCCATCTAACACTGCAAGGTAGAGTAATAAGGGTCTACCTAGCTCGGGCGGAACTAAGACTAGTGGTGTTAACAAGTACTCTTTGATTCCGTCGAAGGCCTTTTGGCAGTCATCAGTCCATTTGGTAGCGACATCCTTCTTTAACATTTATGAATCGGCTGATATAGTTCAGCCTTCCCAGGAAACTCATCACATCTTTCTTGATCTTTGGCGGCGGTAGAATGGATTTGACCTTTGATGGGTCCAGTTCTATTCCTTCGTGGCTCAAAATAAACCAGCAACTTCCCAGTAGGAACCCCAAATTCACACTTTGCGGGGTTTAGTTACAGGTTATATCTTTGCAATCTATTGAAGAATTTCCTCAGATCTTCTATGTGGTCAGTTGCCTTCTTGGATTTGATAATAACATCATCCATATATACCTCTATCTCCTTGTGTATCATATCATGGAAATGGTAGTCATTGACCTCATGTAGGTGGCCCCTGCATTCTTTAGGTCGAATGGCATTATTTTGTAATAATACACTCCCCATGGTGTAATAAAGCCATTTTCTCAGCATCTTCCTCATCCATCCAGATCTGATGATAACCAGCGAAGCAATCTACAAATGACTGTAGCTCATTCTTAGCGCAATTGTCAATCAGGATCTATATATTCGGCAAAGGGAAGTCGTATTTTGAATTGGCCCAGTTGAGATACCGGTAGTCGACATAGAATCTAACCTTCCGATCTTTCTTTGGCACTAGCACAATATTGGCTAACCATGTTGGATACTCAACCACCCTGAGAACCTTAGCTTTGATATGCTTGGTGACTTCTTCCTTGATTTTCAGACTCATATAAGGTTTGAACTTTCTGACCTTTTGCTTTACAGGTGGACACATTGGATGAGTTGGCAGTTTGTAAGCCACAATAGACGTACTCAGACCGGTCATGTCATCATACGACCAGGCGAATATGTCCTCATACTCCTTTAGAAACTTTGTGTATTCTTTCTTTTCTGATGGCGATAGGTAAATGATGATTCATGTTTTCTTGATGTTTTTTTCATCTCTCAGGTTAACAATTTCGATTTAGTCTAGGTTGGAGTTAGGTCTGTTCTCAAAGTTCTCAACTTCTTTGACAATCTCATCAGGTATGTCATCTTCTTCTGGATCAATGTCTGTTTATTGCATTGTCTCATTGCATGTCACAGTCGTTGGTTCATCAAGATAAGTAATAGTAATGTTGTATTGGTAAAGTAAGGAGGAAAATAATAGAATAAATATTAAATCATAAGAAAAATCAAAGATACGTTCCATAGATTGAATAACTATTTTTTGAACATTGAGGAACTTATTGGGGAAATTTAAAAAATGAGAAAGGAAAATCATTTAGTAAATAAAGCAGTGAATAGTGCTTGTTTTAGCCTTGCTACCCCGAGTCTTGTCGGGCGCTGGTTGTCCTAATGGTCCAATTATTGAGATGTGCCCCTCTGCTCATAGCCTGTGTGGAATAAGATGATGATGCCAGAGTACATGAACTAATCGTTGGGGAGGGGAATAATAAAAATAAAAATAAAACAAAAAGTTAATCAAGTTAGTGAGGATTATAAAAAATATTACAATATTTAAACACATAATGCGAGAGTGTAAAGCATGTCCTAATTTGGGAACCTCTTTGTGCCCGACGTAGGCCTAGCAACAAATAGACGTGGAGAACTTTTAATGCTAAATGCTTCATTTCATAATGTAAGAACAGACGAATCCCAAAACGATACTGAAATAATGATAAGAAATGAGTTACTATTTACACATGGCCATATTACACTTAAAAAAGAAATATGCCTAAATCTATTGGGTCTCACGAGAGCCTTCCTCATGTTGAATGTTATTCTTGATCAAATCCTCCAGCTCGCGCAGGCTCATTAGTAAGAATGCCTTCGCCAGATGTCCTTCTTTGTTTCCCTCAGTGCTCTAGCAGTCGTTGACTCTTTTCCTCACTTTTTCCTCCAATTCTAATAGGCTGTATTCCAGATATCTAGCTTTTCGCTTGTCTTGACAGCCCTTTCTTTCCATTCATTGATTTGGTCATCCGATGGAAAATTCCTCCACCAGTCTAAAAAGAGTGGGGGTATGTTAACCATTCTGAAGCTAGGGGCCTCATGCCTCATTTTCTGCAAAAGAAAAGGGTTAGACCATACCCCCCCACCCGACTCGACTATTTATATATTTTTGATCAGCATGAAGCATTTAGTTCTCCAAATAAATGCACAAAATGTAATGGTGTCAGTTTGGGTTTAGAAAATCCAGTTGACTTTGGACAAGGCTATCTTAAAGGATCATTATGTGGTCAATATAACTGATCTGTCTAGGTTTGACCATGATGCATGCACAATTTGAATAGAGAAAGGTTTCTATGGGGTTTTAGACTGGTACCCTTGAGTGGACAACTCAAGGGGAAAGGCTCGGAATTGTCGACTGCACCGCTAATCGACTAGTTTTACCGCAAATATGCCTTTCCGAATTCAGGGGGTAATGATATAAGGAAGAGCTCAACCACTCATTATAAACGTTGCTATAGTAATTGTTTTGTCACGAGTGGAGTATGATGTTGATCATGATTATACAATAATTAAAAATATGTTGACATGTATTTGCACATTAAGAAAGCAATAAATATAGCAGTTTCATAATTTAAAGCAATAATGGAAAGAAAACAAGGAAGATATGTCAGTTTTGCCTCTAAAGAAGGAATTAAATGCTTAAAGGAATTAAAAAAATAATTGCACATAGGGAGAGGTATAAATTCACAAGAACAATCTGAAATGGTAAAAGCCTTAAAAAAATCCCCAGCAGAGTCACCATACTGTCGTGCCCCCCTTTTCTCGCGAAAATGGGTGTATGACATTTTGTTGGGATAACTCTTTCCTTTTGTGAAATGAGTTTTTCAATGTTGAAGAGTTGCCACCTAACAATTTTAAGGTTCGTTAGGGCACCTATGGGGTTCAACTACAACTATGTTTGATAACCAGAGATAGGGTAAGGGCATGAAATTATCCCAAGAGGAAGGTGTTACGCACTCCTCAGGATCTGCTAGTGTGGTTCCCGGCCACATAGTTTTTGTGAATTTGTGCAATTAACAAGTAAACAAATAAGGCTGAAATAATAGGAGATTTTCAATTTAAATACACAAGTGTTGAAAGCAAGGTTTTGAAAAGAGTTATAATCTAAGCATGCTAATGAATATAAAGAGGTCCTAGGTTTGTTTGTAATATGGATCAGATCAATACAATACCCAGTAATCACTCCGCAAAAGAGGGGATACACGTGGTATTAGCGCACCGATCATCATATCCATATCTACACTTCCCACCCTAGGAAGGTATTAAAGCAAGGATTGGTCTCGACCTCTATTGCTTGATGTTATCTATGCTATTCCTATCAGCCCCAGAGGAATTTAAGACTACTATTCCTATAAGAAGGAGGTTCTAAGCTGAGTATTTGGTTTAAAGGTAAAATGCTAAGGAGACATACAAAATAAGTAGAACTGCATTTCGAGGAAACATGTAAACAATTAAAGGCTCATGTATATCTCTGAAAATAATGCATATAAGCAACATGCCTTAAACACAGTTAAGGTCTGAATTTTAAATCCTAAAGTAGGGTGTTTGAGTTAGAGCCAGATTCATTATGTCACTCAGAAAAGAATTCCGAATCAGGCCCGTCCGTTGGTTGAGCGGTTGACAACTAAACATAGGCAGTTCCAGTTTTATTATTACCTAAGGCTTGGCTAGGCGTAATAGTGATGTCCTATGAACATGATATCTATATTGATTATGAAATGCAGTGGATCAGTGATTAATTTTAAATAGACGATTTGAGATTCTATTGGCATGCTTTCTAATAGTATTAATTCAAGGCAGTGTTTGAAAGAAAACTTATTAAAGAGGCAGCATATTAATTGACTAATCCAATTCAGAGTACACAACATAAACTAAACGGCTTCTCCAATGGGACTGGTTTTAAATTTCATAGGCATGATTTCTATTATAGGTATTTAGACCCTATAGGTATGGTATCTAAGTGTTAAAAGCTGACTTTGTACTTATAGGCATGACTTCTAAACGAATGTGGATACATGCTAAAACAAAAATTGAGCTTCAATTATTTTATATCCTATAGGCATGATATCTAATTATAAAGCTGGTTTTTTTACCCTATGGGTATATTATCTATTATTAAAGCCATGTAGATCCTATAGACATGGTTTTTAATTGTGTGAAACTAAGCATGCGGAATTTATTTTTGTACGCGAAAAAATCAGAAGACTTGATTTCTCGCTATCAAGATATCTTAGAAGCATGCCCCGGGACCACGAGGGCGGGAGGCCACGATCGAATTCTTGACCTCGGGTCTCGTCGAAGACTGACTCGAAAGAAAATAAGAACAAAGACAAAGTTGAAAGGGAAGCCCCCTAGGCACATGGCTACGTCTGACAGGCCCGGCCTATCTAGAGCCTATGCTGAGGCATCATATCAAGCCATCCTATCACTGTACTTTGTAATTAATCTCCACATACTTGTAGCCGAGTCTCCCCTCCTATATAAAGGGGACTTGCCCACCATGTAAAGGGTTGATGTTGCTCCATTTCTCCACAAGTGCAATAATATATATCTCTCTCTCTCTTCTTCTTCTAAGTTGTTCATCCTCACTGGCCTAAGGCCACCTTTGCATTTATCATTTTCTTATTTGTTCTTCACTATATCATCCTATATTGGTAGTATAGAGTGTTGCTTAATCATATCTCTGCATGTTATCCCGTTCCCGATTGCCCCGGTAGCACAAGCTCGGTTCGAGCCTTGGCCCCGAGGTCCCCATTAATTGGCCTTGCATATGGGCAACATGCCCCTTTGGTTTGATTACTGCCTTGTTTTAGCTTGCATTTCATCATTATACTTCATGTTCTTAGCAGTAACTACTTTAACAACTAGCTCGGGAATAGATCACATATTTTTAGAATCCCATATACAAATTCAATTGTTGTTACCATTTTAACGGTAAACAGTTTGGTGCCCACCGTGGGGCTATAAATAGTAGTGATTATTTTCTAGCTAGTTTCGTCACATGAACACACGTTATCTTTCACACTTTTTCTTGCCCAAGATCTTTTGATTTCATTTTAATGTCCGGCTCGGTAAGAAAAATCGAGAACGACTACCTCGAAAAACATAGAGAAAAGAGTATGGCTGCTCCAATGGTTGGTGCGATACAGCAGGACCCCAATAACGCATCTGGATTTATTCAGGTGGATGCTAGCTTGCAAGGTGTGCAACAGGTCAATAAAGCCTTGCACACCAATGATAGTATACTACGTGTTGACCAACAGGAAGCCCAAAAAACACCGGCCTGAGTAGAACAAGAAGTTAGTCTTCATGTTATTTTTGAAATGTTGTAGGCACGATAGTTGGCTATCGCTCGGCTGCAAAATCGCCCGGAGACTCCCAATGCAGTACCGTCAGAAAAATCTCCTTACGTCAGGCTAGAACCCGAGAGATCAAGTAATGATGGATCGGTAACCGACCCCCCCGCAGTGAGGATGCTTGGGAATCTCTTCGAAATGATCAAATCGGGCTCGTAAAAGCTCTTACATCAACTGTCTCTCCAGGAAATGGCCCCGGAACTTGCTTCACTGAAATCCAGAACGATAAAACTCCCTAGGTGTGACAGGACCTCGGATCCTTACGGGCGCACCACCACTTACGCATGCTCATTCAGAGGCAGCGACATCCAAGATGATGAGTTCGAGCCGGTCTCGTTGAGGAAATTCGAAGAAACTCTCTCTATAGAAACCATGATGCAATGCCACTTTCTGGCACCTAACCTCATAGACTCGCTTACCATACCAGTGTAGTCCTCCGCCGAAGCACGCGTGGGTACCATCAAAGCAGTATCGGGAGTGCCCGATACACCTGAGGCTGAAGGAAGAAGAAATGAAATGCCGCCGTGAAGCTGTACCCCATTCCCTGATAGAAATGAATGAGGCCTGAATGAATGCCCACACCCAGCACCAGCCCCGAATCAGGGCCGTGGACAACCATCCGGGAACCTCCTCGAGTTAGGTATATCGAAGCAGACTCTCAACAAAGAAGCTGATGCCAAATGGATGGATGTATCATCCATGTGTTGCGAATGGAACAAGCGACTCGAAAAGAATGACAAATATGTTATTCAATAGAGGTCGCCACCAAGTATCATCGAGCGATCAAACTCGAATCCAGCTCAAGGGAGGAAGGAGATCGGGAAAAACGAAGCTGACAAGCCATGATGTATTGCCACGATAGTAAAAGGGCGGTGACTCCCTTTAAAGATCTGTAAAGTGTAAAGTGAGAGTGTTCATCGCTGGGAAAACACGGCTCTGGGGAATATTCCCAAAGAACCCCCTTGCATACAAGGATAGGGAGGCCGAGACTTCGACTCGGCCTCGTATTAACGCATTGGTAACCCCCTCCCTCATATAAACTATTTCAAATAAAGCATGTGTTCATGAGTACAGGTGGTTCGACCAACTATACCGATGGTGTCAGGACAAAGCCAATAGGGCATTTCGGACTAACAAACCAAATCACTCCCGTGCCTAATACCGATGGATTTTAGATGCCGATCGCCATAACCATCAGGGAGGCCTCTCTCTCAATACAGCCCACCTGAGCTCGGGCTGGAAAGTCGAGCCCACAAAGCGCGAACGTCTTTTCAGATGACAACGAGCATACCACCCAGAGGCGACTTCGATCCCGCTCCTCCAAAGGGATGGAACCCCACAACAAAGGTGGGACTAAAGTATTTGACAAGGAGATACACGCGACGAGAGGAATTCCCTCACCATATGACCCATCGCCGACATCGATGCTGTCACACCTCCTTTTTTCCACACCACCCCAAAAGATAATGTATACAGGAGTTTTTCCATTTAAAGTGATATTATTCAAGATGGGATTATTTATTTATTTTTAGAGTCGCCAATTGGGATACGATTGGCTTTTGGTGTCCCAAGTCACTGGTCTAACTTGAATCCCAAATCGAGGAAAACTTTGAATTCCCAATTGGAGTCTACGAGCCAAAAATTCTGAATAAGGAATTCTATTGACCCGAGGGAAGGTGTTAGGCACCCCCAGACCCCGTAGTTCTAGCACGGTCGCTTAAATTATTATAAATGGCTAAATATATATTTTTTATACATGTCATCCTATGGTGCAATTTTAGAATTATTTAACCACTTTTAGTTAAAACTTTTTTAAGAAAGTGAAAAAATCATTTAAAAACGTGTTTTTGGATCACGTCACATGAAATGCACTCGGATCCTTGACGTATTATTATTTAACATTTTGGGATTTGGATTTGGGTTGCATAAAATGCACACCCGTATTTAGGAAGGATAAATTATTAAAAGCGCGCCTAAAGCGGCTAATGTGTTATTTTTTTTCTTTGCAGGAGGCCGTGAAATTCGCTAAATGGCACGTCTGAAATTCTAAGTATTTTAGTAGGAACATTTAAAGAGGGCCCCACAATTTATGCATTTTATTTGGTGGGGCTCACCTCATCTTATTATTTAAAGGCTATCCTAGAGCAAACTATAATTTTCTATTGAATTTGTCTCTAAAGAGCCCTAATTAATTAATATTATCAATTGTCATTATTTAAGGTGATTAAGGAATCTGGGCCTCGAGTTCAAGTCTACGCTTGAGCAAGAGGTAAACCTCTTAACTCAAGCATGCCAGTTAACTAGAAGGCCTCAAATTCTTTACACTCACCAAATCAAAAACTTCAATTAATAAATAACAACCTTTGACCTTTGGAGCAGCCCATGAGAAAAACAGTCCCTTTAGCTATGTTTAATCCACCGTTTAGAACTTTGGGCCACAATACGAGCCCATTACAAAAGAAGACAATTAAACTGGGCTTTAGGCACATGTATGAGCCAGTCTTCATACGGATTGAATTAGATATCCTGAGGAAAGTCAGGTGATGTCCTGGGAGGATTTCGTATAACTGGGCAAAATGAGGCCTAGACTTTTGACCTGGGCAGTCCATATATTGTAGCTAACCAAATTAAAACCTAACTTATTACTTGTGTCAATTTAATATCAATATTGATCCAATTCTTAAACTAGTATATGGATTTGCATTGATGTATGCAGAACAAGGAACTAGGAAGCTACCTAACAGATATTAATAAACAGGGAGTCATTTTATGTATTAAATAGTAGCAAATTATTTTTATTTATATGAAGTTATTGGACTACGAATTAATACAAGCAATGGTAGGGAACATTGACCAAACCATAGTAATTATCAATTATATTGGAATATTAAGCTTCAGCATGTTTAAATGCAGATTTCCTAGTTTCGAAACGAACATTGCTAGTCAAACTATCATATTGAAATTCAATATTTTAAATTTGATTATCCAAACTAACCTACCAATGTCTATTATGAGAGATGACCTTTACTAACAAGCTACTGGATGAATACTTATAGCACAATGATAAACAGTCCATCAGTTCAAAGCAAAAACAGCTTAAGCAGTCCTAATTATACAAATGAGGCATAGTTTTAAACAACATAACAGTTCTGCATCTTTAAACTGCAACAAAATAGGATAAATTTTGGAAATCGGATCAACAACACTTTAACATTTAATCCTTCAAATCGATCTACATTGATGACATAAAGACAAAGGAGTACCTGAAAATTGAAATTCAACAAGAAAAAAGAGGAATCAGCAGCAGATCAAGTAGTTAGGAAGAGGAATCAACAGCAGATCAAGTAGTTAGCAGGATCAAACAACAGTTCACAGCTGCAAGAAAACAACAACAATTTAGTTTGGAATCCCAGCAAAGGAAAAACCAGTAGACAGACCAAAACTGACTTGAACAAACCAAATCCAACTTGAAATCAACCCAGGAAGTGTTTCAAATTCAAATCAACCAATAAACTGACTAAAACAACTTGAATAGACCCAAAAGAGCTGAAAATTGAATCCAGGAACAACTAGATGTTCAAATTAAAAGTTAAACTGGAGATCAACCTAAGAGAAACTTCAAGGTAATAGTTTTTTTTCTTTTGAGTTTTTCTTTTTCTTTTTGTTTTTTTGAAGGAACTAAGATCTAGAAGGAAGTTTTGAACTCTAAGAGTTCAGATTTTTTAACTTCTTTGGATTTGAAATTCAAATTTGTATGCTCAGATTTGAAGAGTCATTTGGGGGGAATTTTGGAACTGGAAATTTTGGGAAATTTTTCAGATGTTGAAACTTGCAAATGAAGGCACCAAGCATGCCTTTTTATAGGCAAAGCCCAAGGCTCTTTCAGATTTTCAACATTACACCTTAGTCCCTCTTTTAATTTTCAATTTTACTCACTTAGTCCTTTATATCCTGACTTCTTTCTCAAGTTACTGCACTAAACCTACTGAAATTTAAACTAACACCCTCTTCTAGAAGAGTATAGAGTGTTCTAGCTTTATCTATGACATTATTCTTATTTGGGAATGCCTATACTACCCTTCATTCAATCTAAACTTTACTATCTTATACTAACTATACCCCTAGTCCCTTTTACCCTAGTTAAAATTCAACTATAGTTAACCAATAAACCTAGAAGTCATTCAACTATATCCAAAAAACAAAATCCATAAAATTGGAACTAATACTCATTAAATCTAAATTAAGAAATACCCTAGTCATTGAATTAATTGAACAGTAAAATACATATTAAAAACAAACAATTCAAAAAATGAAAAACAAAGTAAAAATTAATTCTATATAACTACGATATCAGTTCTGGAATCAAAGTCACACTATAATCAGGATCTTAAGTTAACTAAGAAAAAAAAACACTGAAAAATTGATAAACAAAAACAAACAAGAATAAGGTTCAGAAACGAAAAACAAAACAGAAAAAATAAAAAGATACCTCACAAAATTGACTTGAACTTGAATCTGGGCCGGTTTTTCTTGATATTGTTTGGACTATAACGGTCCTTAATTATGTGTTTCCAAGGCCATTATTGTCCAGACCTCATTAATACCCAAGTTTATGAAATTAGGGTTCTGGACGATTTTTCAATTTGAAATTTGGAGCAATACAAGAAGATTAGAAAGAAAATAACCAAGGATTTGGGAAGAAAGACATGCGGAGAGTGTATAGTGTTAATTTTAGGCCGTTTAGTGGTGGCCCAACCGTGCACAGCAGCGGCTCCTAGGGTTTGGCGTTCTAGTGATATTTGAGGAAAATCAACAGTGGTATAGGCATGAGGAGGGCAAGGCGGAGCTTTAGTGAAAATTTGGGTGATTTTTGAGCTTTTTCGCCGCCGTGGGCGATTTTCGGCGGCGGAATTGGGGCGGAGCCGGCGAGAGAGACGATACGAGGAAGGAGGGTGTTTTCTCTAGGGTTCTTCAGAAGTTAAGATATTTTTATTTAAAACCAAGATCAATCATGGGCCATTGGATGATAAGAAATGAACGACCTGGATTTTATTGGGCTAAAACGGTGTCGTCTTGTATATTGGGTGTCTGGATCGGATCGGATGATTGGGCTGGGTAAAATTGAAAGGGAATTAGAGGGGTTTGGGCTGATCTTTGGCCTAAAAACTGGGTGGCCTGATGTCTCCCTCTCTTTTTATTTATTTCTTAATTATGCCTTTTCTTTTATTTAAAATAATTCATTTTCATTTCATTTCTTTTTTTTGTGATTTTTTTTTGTTAAAAGAAAAAATAAAACAAAGATTTGAATTAAGCTAAAATTAAACTAATTAATTTTCCTAAAACTAACTAATCCCCAATTAATTAAAGAAAGTTAAATAAAAATATAAAATGGCTATTTTTTGTTATTTTCTCTTATTTTGGTAATATTAATTCACTAATAAAAAAAAAGGCTAAAATTGGATCCTAGATGCTATTTTGTAATTTTTCACTTTTATAAAAAATGCACCTAAAATGCAAACAAAACACAAAATTATGTAATTAATTCGTAAATATTCAAATATTAAAAGAAAAATTCGAATTCTAATGAATTCTATAGGAGTAATTTAAGCGTGGCAAAAATCATGTGCTCACAGCTGCCCTTCTTTGCTCGAAGACACGAAGGGTTTTCGAGCAAAGATAAATGAGCAACACGAGGAATTTTTTCCAGCTCGGCACTCCAGGAGAAGCATTTTTGAAAAACATCTGACCGAACCCTTCTTCAAAGGTTGCCTACATATCCTTGGCTATAAAGGAATCAAGTCAGTGTAGTTCTGGAAAGTTTGGTAGCTGGGACTATCAGGAGCTATGATCTCACTGCTGTTGTTGCTGCTACTGCTTGCTGACCTCCTTATTACACCAAAAGAAAAATTAAAGCTAAGCTAACTATGCCTATCAACTATGAGTTACAAGATTCCTATCTATAATTCTCTTGAAACTTGATCTTGAGTCTTAGCTGATTTTTCTGTGGACTCCGATCTGAATCTTGATGCTCGCAAGTTGTAGAGGTTGTTCCTTTCTACAACATTGGCTAAAAACGGGATCAGCGGAGCTTGTGACTTCAATAGGATTTTGAGCAATCCGCACTCTTGTTGCTTTACATTTGAGTTTATTTCTTTTTGTTCTTTTCTTTATTCTATATTGATACTCATTCCATCTGTCATCTCGCACCCTATGTCTTGAGATCAACCTACTTAAGAAACCAAAATAAACAAACGAACGAAATTTTCTACCCCATATCTAAACGATCAAATCAAGACTGTGTATCCTTGTGAATGAATCTAGGTTATGGTGGAAAATGACCGGGTTATGCCGAAAGAAAAAGAAAAAAGGGTCCTCGGGTTATGCCAGGACGGAAAGAAAAAGGCTCCTTGGATTATGCCAGGGTGATCAATGGGTTATGCCATGATGGAAAGAAAATAGCCCCTTGGGTTATGCCAGGAGAATCCACGGGTTATGCCGGGATTTGGAAAGAAAAAAGCTCCTTGAGTTATGCTAGGGAGATCCTCGGATTATGCCGGGATTTGGAAAGAAAAAAGCGCTTTGGGTTATGCTGGGGGATCCTCGGGTTATGCAGGGATTTTGGAAATGCCAGGGAGATCTTCGGGTTATGCCGGGATTTGGGAAAGAAAAAGCACCTTGGGTTATGCTAGGGTGATCCTCGGGTTATGCCAAGATTTTCGAAAGAAAAAGCTCTTTGGGTTATGCCAGGGAGATCCTTGGGTTATGCCAGGATTTGGAAAGAAAAAATCCCCTTGGGTTGTGCCGAGGAGATCCTTGGGTTATGCCTGGATTTTGAAGGAAAAAAGCCCCTTGGATTATGCCAGGTGGATCCTCGGGTTATGCCATGATTTGGAAAGCAAAAAGCTCCTTAGGTTATGCCAGGGAGATCCTCGGGTTATGCCTGATTTTGAAATAAAAAATCCCCATGGGTTATGCCCGGGGGATCCTCGAGTTATGCCGGGATGGAAAGAAAAAGGCCCCTTGGGTGATGCTAGGGGATCCTCGGGTTATGCCGGGATGGTTAAGGAATGGGGTCCTATGCTATAATGATTTGTTTTTCTTTTGGGATTTTCAATTTCATTTGTTTTCTTCTTTCTTTTCCTTTTGTTTTTTTTATGTTTTCCTTTTTATTTAGCAAAACGCATGAAAGAATTTCGGGAAAACTCCCCTTTTTGTCGTTTTCCTGCTGCAAAGCTATTTCAACGCTTGCACATTTCATTCCCTTTTGGGTTGCACTTGCTTCTTGCACGGTTGCTTTGAATTAGACCTATTTTCAACAAAGAACAATTTGTTAGTTTGAAACGGTGGTTGGTTTTGTGGCCTTGATGATCCCAATTGCTTAATCCTAGCCGCATTTCCGTTGAGAACTTTTCCGCTTGCTGGATATGAGGGTGAATCTCTTTTTAAACTGATGGGATCCAACTATTAGGATTTCATGATGACTTGCCCATATGGGCTCTAGCCTTTTCACTTTATTCTGCTCTTAAGACCTTTGCTTTTGACTTTCTTTCCCTTCCAATGTCTTTGCTCTTAAAGCATCAACCATCATGGTTAATCGGGAGTAGACTGACGCACTCGCTGAGGCTGGGCATTTTCTTTAGCTCTTGCCAGACGGAGCCTGTGAAACCAATCATACCACCTTTTATTCGCAGTAATTCCAGAATTAGAGTTAAAACGAAAGGGATTCAAGAAAGGAGTATAAAAAAGGCAATCATATGAATTTAAAGAGAAGCTTCCCTTTCAGAGAGAGAGAAGGACTTATCTGAGGGTGCATGCTGGCTCAAATGAACATTACATGCTTCTTGGACTAGACGCCCAACCCATACAAACTTTCCAGCTTCTTGTGAATTGATTGATCCACATTTCAAAACTAGGGAACCTTTTCAGGACTCTTTTATTGGTGAGATTTCTTCTTTTCGACCGACAATGCCCTTTGTGTGTTTTCGCCAATCAACCTCTCTCATTTCTCTTCTCACCATCGCCCGATAGTGCTCTTTGCTAGTTTTCATTAATCGTACTCTCTCATTTTTATTTTCTCTACTCACCATCGCCTTATGGTGCACGAAGGTTTTCACTGATAAGACTCTCTCATTTTATTTCTCTCAGTTTGTATTTTATCAGACTCCAACAACGCGCTTTCCACTTCCCTGCCTTTGCCAATTGATCAGAAGGACTTGGACAAGTTATTTGGGGCAAAAAGGATTTTAGGCGGAACTACAACTTTGGAAACGTTTCGGCGGATTCATAGCTGAACCATCATATCATCTGCCCCAGTTCCAATTTTTAAGGGAAATTGGGATTCTTGTTTTGATGAGACTGAACCTCAGGGAGAGGCTGCCTACGTATCCTTTCAGAATCAAGTCGAACGTAGTTCTAGCAAATAATTTTTGTTTTTGTTTTTGTTTTTCTTCTTGTTCTTTTTCTTTTTCTCTTTTTTTTTTCCTTTTTGTACTTCCGGGTTCCAAAGAGGGTAGCTAGAAAAGCGTAACCGGCTCAAAGGGTTTACGAAGTATTGATAGTGTTTGGGGTAGCGGGAAGGAGAGCCTTCGTCATCTCAATTACACAAAAGCCATCACCCCAGGAGACTTAGATATAGTACCTTTTCACTGCATCTGCATTGACTGCTGTTTCAGGATCATTTCCTTCGATGTCTCCAAGATACAGTGCTCTTCTTGGTAGTATCTTTCGGATTATGTATGGACCCTTCCAATTAGGAGCAAACTTTCCTTTTGCTTCCTGGTGATGAGGGGGAATGTGTCTGAGCACGAGCTATCCCACTTCAAAATTCTTAGGACGCACTTTCTTGTTATAGGCGCGGGCCATTATTTGTTGGTACAACTGCCCGTGACAAACTGCAGCCATCCGTTTTTCATCAATAAATGACAACTGCTCCAGCTGGGTCTTAACCCACTCACTGTCCTCAATTTCCGCTTCAACAATTATGCGAAGCGAAGGTATTTCTACTTCTGTAGGTATGACAGCTTCAGTTCCGTAAACCAACAAGTACGGGGTCGCTCCGATTGATGTACGCACTGTGGTACGATATCTGAGTAATGCAAAAGGCAGCTTTTCATGCCATTGCCTGGAGCTTTGAATCATCTTTCTCAAAATCTTCTTGATGTTCTTATTTGCTGCTTCAACGACACCATTGGCTTTCGACCGATAAGGAGTAGAATTTCTATGCGTTATTTTGAACTGTTCGCATACCTCTCCCATCAGACAACTATTCAAGTTTCCATCATTGTCGGTAATGATAGTTACAGGAATGCCAAAGCGGTAAATGAGATTGGAGTGCACGAAGTCCACCATAGCTTTCTTAAGGACTGACTTGGGGGTGATGGACTAAATCCATTTTGTGAAGTAATTGATTGCAACCAATGTGAATCTATACCCATTAGAAGCTTTCAGCTCGATCGGTCCAATGACATCCATACCCCAGGCAACAAACAGCCAAGGTGCTGATATCGGATGAAGCTCTGTTGGAGGTGCATGAATCAAATAACCGTGAACCTGGCATTGATGGCATTTTAGAACAAAGCTGAGGTAGTCCTTTTCCATGGTTATCCATTAATACACCGCTCGCAATATTTTCTTTGCAACAGAGAACAATTCATATAAGGTCCGCATACTCCCACATGTACTTTATGCAAAATTCTTCCGGCTTCCTCAGCATCCACACATCTTAGCAAATTGAGGTCCGGGGTCCTTTTGTACAAGACATCACCACTTAAGAACAAACCACTCTAATGGTTCTCTTTTGATCTCCAGTGGCTTGCTCGAGGTATTCTTTTGTTTTTTGAAATCTTTTGATATCATGATACCAGGGCTAAATGCTAGGTTCCGCCTTGATCGCATTACAATACCTATGCTTTTCTTTGATTTGAATCTCCAGAGGATCAATATGGGCATTGCCTGGGTAAAGTAGCATTGAAGCTAGAGTGGCGAGTGCATCGGCTAGTTCATTGTGACACCGAGGAATGTACCTGAACTCTATCCATTTGAAGCGTTTGGTGAGATCTTCCACATATTGCCGATAGGGAAAGAGCTTAACATCTCGAGTCTCCCATTCTCCCTGGCTTGTCGGATAATCAGATCAGAATCCCCCATGATCAATAAATCTTCAACATCTTGGTCAATTGCCATATTCATGCCCGTGATGCAAGCTTCATACTCAGCTATATTGTTTGTGTAGAAAAATCGGAGCCTAGCTGTAGCCGAGAAATGTTGACCAGTGGGCGAGATCAGGATTGTCCCAATGTCTACACCTCTAGTATTTACTGCTTTGTCAAAGATCATTTTCCAAGCACGAGTGTCTTCAGAGATTGCTTCTATTGAATTTATCACCTCATCTGGAAAGTATGTACTCAAAGGTTGGTATTCCTCGTCCACCGGATTTTCAGCCAAGTGATCTGCCAATGCTTGAGATTTCATTGTTGTGCGAGTAACATAGACTATGTCAAATTTAGTGAGCAAGATTTGCCATTTTGCTAGTCTCCCAGTGGGCATCGGTATCTGGAATATGTACTTCAGAGGATCTAACCTGGTTATGAGGTTGGTAGTGTGGGCTTGAAGATAATGTCTCAACTTTTGAGTGACCCACCTCAGAGCACATCATGTTCTGTCCAACAAAGTGTATTTAGCTTCGTAACTGGTGCACTTCTTGCTCAGATAGTAAATTGCCTGCTCTTTCTTTTTGGTTATATCATGTAGTCCGAAGACACAGCCAAAAGAATTTTCCAAAACCGTCAAATACAAGAAGAAAGGTCTCCCCGGCTCCGGTGGGACCAAAAGTGGAGGATTTGACAAGTATTCCTTGATCTTGTCGAATGCCTCTTGACATTCAGATGTCCATTTGATTGCTGCATCTTTCTTCAATAGTTTGAATATGAGCTCGCATGTAGTAGTCAGTTGAGCAATGAACCGACTGATATAGTTTAACCTGCCCGATAAGCTCATCATGTTCTTCTTAGTTCTTGGAGGAGGTAGATCTCGAATAGCCTTTATCTTTGTTGGATCTAACTTGATACCTCTTATGCTGACTATAAAACCCAAGAGCTTGCCTGATAGAACTCCGAAAGCACATTTGGCCAGATTCAACTTCAAATCGTACTTGCGCAGTCATTAAAAGAACTTTCTCAAATCTCGAACGTGGTCACTCTGAGTTCGGGACTTAATGATTACATCATCCACATACACCTCTATCTCTTGATGTATCATGTCATGGAAAATGGCAGTCATGGCTCTCATATAGGTTTCCCCGGCATTCTTTAGCCCAAATGGCATGACCCGCTAATAGTATATACCCCAGGGTGTAGTGAAGGCTATCTTCTCGACGTCTTCTTCATCTATCAACACCTGGTGATATCTTGCGTAACAATCCACGAAAGACTGTATCTTATGTTTGGCGTAGTTATCAACAAGGATGTGGATGTTGGGTAAAGGGAAGTTGTCTTTAGGACTTTCCCTGTTCAAATCTCGGTAGTCCACACACACCCAAGTTTTGCCATCTTTCTTTGGCACAGGAACTATGTTGGCCAGCCACGTGGTATATCAGACCACTCGGATTACCCCTGCCTTCAGCTTTTTTGTGATTTCTTCTTTGATCTTATCACTGATATCAGTCTTAAATTTTCTTTGCTTTTGCGAAAGTGGAGGACAATTAGGGTAAAATGGTAATTTATGCACCACTAGATCAATGCTCAGTCCTGGCATGTCATTATATGACAAAGCAAACACATCATTGAACTCAAACAGGAGTTGGATTATTGCATCTCGAGTTTTATCATCTGTGTGAATGCTTATTTTGGTTTCTCTTATTTCTTCGACTGTTCCCAAATTAACCGATTCAGTGCATTCAGATTTGGCATAGTTTTGTTCTCAAATTGTTCAAGTTCTCGATTTATTTCCATAAAAGCCTCTTCTTCATCATATTTCGGTTCTTGATTCATTATTTCACATTTAGACAGCATGTTTGAATCTGGGCATAAAGTCCACAAGCATGTCATGTTATTTAAAGCCGCATTAATAAAACTGAAAAGAAAAATGAAAAGGAAAAATAACAAAATCAGAAAGAATAAAGAGAAAAGTGGATGATGAAATATTGATTTTATTTCTTGGAATTTGGAAAGATAACAGGGTTTACATTCAGGAATTTAAAAGGCAAGAAACTAAAAGAAACTTCCGAGATACACCCTGAAATAACTCGGGATGCAGAAAAGGTGATAGGGCTAGTCTAACGAGACCCCCGCCTGATCGGGAATGGTGTAGCCTTCCAGTTTTGGAGTTTAGCATCTGGTCCCATGTATAGCACCTCAGTGGTGCTAGTACCCTCCCCTGGTTTAACCATATGGGCCTCATAAAGCATTTGTCTCATTGCTTCACATATATCTTCAATTTCTTAAGCCGTGAACACCTCATCGTCTTCTTCTTCGCCATACTTAGGCTTGACAAAAGTATCATAGAGATGTGGCAATGGTTGTGGAAGAACCCATCCTTCCTTCTTCCTTTCCTCGTCCCATTTCTCATCATCTGGGGTAGGGTGAAAGCCTATCCCGAAGAACTTTTCTGCTGTGGCTAGAGTTACAGGCTTGGATATTCATTGTAAAGCTTTTCCCAACCCTTTTCTTGGTTTGAAACCATGCCTAATCATTTCTTTTGCCACCATGATTGAAGCATTAGACAGGAAAGGCCGGGGACACAGACTTCCCTCCTCGTACTGATCTGCCACCATAATTTCAAAGGCTTGATAAACAATATGCTCACTTCCTTTACTCGCCTCCAAGAAATGGATATATGGATCACGTTAAATGAACTGCTCATCTTCTTCGTGGACCACGATTTCGTGATCTTCATACTCGAATTTCACCATTTGGTGGAGGGTGGAGGGTGGAGGGTGGAGGGCACAACTCCTGCAGCATGGATCCAGGGCCTTCCCAGAAGAAAATTGTAAGATGTATCCATGTCCAACACGTGGAAGATTACCTCGAAATCCACTAGGCCTATGGTTAATATCAAATCAATTTAACCGATGGTGTCCCTCGTAATGCCATCAAAAGCTCTCACATAAACATTATTGGGACGAATCCTTCCAGTTCCAATTTACATTCTTTGCAGTGTGGGGGGTGGCCATATGTCAAATCCTGAGCCTCTATCCACTATGACTCGCTTGACATAGTAATCTTTACACTTGACAGTCAGATATAAGGCTTTGTTATGGGCTGCTCCCTCTGGGGGTAAGTCAATTTTACTAAAAGAGAGTTGATTGATGGCGAAGAATCTTTTTGCCATTCTTTCGAGTTGTTCGATTGAAGATTCAATTGGCACATACACCTCATTCAAGGTTGTCATAAGGATCTTCTAATGTTTGGAGGATTTCGTCACCAATGACAATAGCGACACTTGTTCAGGACATTTTCTCAGTTGATCTACTGCTTCATAATCTGGCATCTTCATTTTCTGGAAGAAGACTCTGCTTCCTTAGCACTCACTGGCTTTTCGGACGAAAAGCGCTTTCGTGTGACATTATTTACCTCCTATACATTTGAATATTTCTCAACAGAGGTTTTCCCTGGAAGTTCCCCCGAGATTTTTTTGCCCTTGTATGTAATTACTGTTTGCTGATAGTTCTATGGCATGGCAGAAGGGTCGGTCATTGGCTTCTGTGGTACGCGTCCAATAACCACTAGCTCACTCAGCCGACGCGGTTTTATTATTCCCTGTACCATATAAGCTCCTTTTGGCATATACATTTGCGTTCCCTTTTTCACTTCAAACTTCCTTGGAGCATTCACAACCAGGGGTTTTTCTTGGCGACCTAGCGGAACATAGAGAATTCCATTTTTAGGAGGCACCGTCTCTACTTTTGTTTCAGGTTTCTTCTCAGGCTCATTTTTGACAATTTTATTCTTCTTCTCCCCTTTTTCCTACTTCGGGGCTACCGTGGGCTTCCTTTCTACATCAGTGATAGCAATTATGGCTTTCAGGGATGGATCAAATTCCATATCTTCACAAATCATCCCTTTTACTGGCCCGTTGTTATAAGCAGGAAACAGATTATTGGTCACATATGGGGCTTCTTCATCCCTCAACACTATTTTTCCCTATTTTATCAGATCTTCCACGACATTCTTCAACGTCCAACAGTTGTCAGTACTATTCCCCTCAGCTCCTGAGTGATAAGCACATCGGACACCCCATTGGTATGATGGTGATTCTGGATTTTGCCTGTTCTGGGGTATAGGTTGCAACAAATTCATTTGAACCAGCTTCGAGAAAAGACTGGAGTAAGGTTCACTGATGGGTGTGAAGTTTGGTCTTCTAGGCGGTTCTTAGGGACGAAAGTTATTTTGTGGTGGTCGGGGATTATAGTGGTTCTGATGAGGAGGCTGGTTTCTTTGGAATGGATGTTGATTTCTATTTCCTTGTGGCTGCGGTCGGCCGAAAGTTTGAGAATTTATGACCGCATAAGGTGGGGGAGCATAAGCCATATCAATATGAGGATAGTAGTGTTGAGGGGTTCTTTCAGAGAACACAGGTCTAGGAGCCCGGTATCTTCTTCCCCCCTGATGCTTCCATAACTGTTTCTTCTTTCTTTTTACTTTTGGCCATCCCTCCAGACCCGCCTTGGATGGCTTGGGAGGTTGCTCTGATGGACGATTAGCTCAAGATTCTGCTCGTTTTTAGACCATTTTCTACCATTTCCCCGATTTTAATCGCCTCTGAAAAAGACTCAGACCATTTTCTACAATTTCCCCGATTTTAATCGCCTCTACAAAAGGCTTGCACATGGCCGACATCATATTCTGAAAGTAATCTGCTTCCTGCACCTAAAGGAAAACAGTGACTATTTCTACCTCATCCATCAAAGGCTTCACTCTTGATGCCCGTTCATGCCATTTAATAGCATATTCTCTGAAGCTTTATGAGGGCATCTTGTCCAAATTTGCAAAGGAATTCCTGTCTGGCGCGATATCGATGCTATATTGAAATTTCCTTACAAAGTCTTTGGCAAGATCGTCCCAAATGTGCCAACGTGAGACGTCTTGGTCTATGTACCATTCTGAGGCAATGCCTATTAAGCTCTCTCCGAAATATGCCATCAACAACTCTTCTTTTCCACCGGCCCACCGTAGTTGATTGTAATACTTCTTCAAGTGAACAACGGGGACCCCGTGCCCATCATACTTTTCAAATTTTTGTGTTTTAAACCCTGAAAGGTAAGTTTACATGAGGGAACATGCACAAATCTGTATAAGAGACACTTTTTTGCCCACTCAAGCCTTGCATATTCTTTAAACTTTGCTCGAGGCTCCTCATTCTCTTCGCCATCTCATCTAGCTCTGAGGCTTTGGGGGTTTTGTCCTATCCTAGTGTAAGCTCATATGGTGGTGGCTGAGATTAAGTATATTGAGGATACTTAGGAGGGTCAACCTGAAAAATTGAGTTTTGGAAGGTAAAAACCGAAGGGTCGAAAGCATGCTTTGGTAGTGATGGTTGTGTTTTAGTGGAGGATGGTGGAGCAGTAAAGATATTAGGAGCTGCTCCTGATGGGAACACCTGGGGTGGACCTCAGAAGGTGTTCCTATGAAGTGGCGGTCTTATTAGGTTGTCCCAACAGAGTATTTGAGTGGCTAATGGGGACGTTGGAAGTATCCCCAGATCTAGGAAATAGTTCGGAAAATCCAGGGATGGCACTTGGGGGTTCTTTTTCATTGTTCTAGGCATCCCACATTTCCATGAGTCATAGGCGCAATATCCGATTCTCTTTAGCTGTAACGGACTCAAAGGCCGGGACCCCCGAGATAGGGCTATCTTCGGAATTGGTAATTACGGGTAGAGTCATATCTGTAGACATTTCTATGCTGCCTCTTGATCTGGTGAAGTATTGATGTGATGTCAGCGTACCACAACCAACCACCGTTTCTAAAGGACAACAACAACGGTTAGTTTGAAACATATAACAGATAGGGAACCGCACATTGGTGTGTGATGCACCTATACAGTTAAATAAATATCTACATGTTTGCTACGGTTGCATGCGTTATACCGCCTTTTCTTTTTCTCTCCTCACTTTTCTTTTCTTTTCTTTGTTTTTTCTTTTCCCTCTATTTTTCTCTTTTTCTGCTTTTCCTTTTTCTTTTGCCATGGTTTTTCTCTCAATACCTTATTTTCTCCCTTGGTGTTTCTTTTTCTCTCTTGTTTTTCCTTTTATTCGCTTCCCTCGTATTTCTCTTTTTCTTAGGGTTACGGTCGAATCTTATGGAGATTGCCTATGTATCATGGCCCCGCATGAATCAGACCAGGAGTAGTTCTTGCAAATAAATGCAAAAAAGAAGGAAACAATTTTTTGGGAATTTTTCCAATTTTTCATTAATAACAACTGCGATTACAAAAGCTACTAGACTATTTGCTTTTCTTTTCTTGAAAAAAGGAAATTACAAAAATAGACTCAAAAACAAAAATACAGACTCGATTAACTAGGAATACATTAAAGCTTCAAATTTTGGGGCCCGCGGGGCATCATTCGGCATCGTCGCGGGCATGCGTGCAAGACCCCTTTGCAACTGCTCTAAATCATTCATGACCTGGCGAATAAATATCATCACCGAAGCAAAGAAAGTGGTACGAGTCATCCATTCATCGTCCTGACACTTCATAACAATATAGTTTGCAATGTTTTTGATCCTTTCCCTGATTCGGCCCTTTTCTTGGAGTAGTCGACTTATTTATTGGGTACGAGCCTCTAGCACCTGAGAGTCCTGTAACAATTTTATTTCCCTTTCCATCTCTGCGATTAACCTATAGCATTGTTCCCTCTCGGCCTGAAATTCTTTGTATCGCCGGGCTGCCTTTTCCTCAAGCGTATTCATTTTTCTTTTCATGTTAGAAATGGTTCCCTCATAGTTTTTATTTGTTTGTTGTACGAATTGGGTTCTTTCCCAGTCTTCTTGGCCCACTATGCCCGAAGTCTTGCCATGTTCCCCTAAGATTTTTCCAGTTCTTCCTGGCAGTCTAAGACTTGCTTCTTTAACCCTTTAATCAACCTTTCATCAGACATACTTCTTTCTTGATTCCTGGCATCTATTTTTATTTGTTGAATTTGGGCCTTGAGAGCTTCATTCTCCTGGGCAAATTTCTTTTTATCAAGTTCGTCAGTTGCGGCCTGTACACTCTTTTCAAATTGAAGATCTCGAACCTGTTGCTCCAATTTTCCTATTCTTGCTCGGTATTCCCTTTCCTTGGCTTGCCAATCCCACTGAACCTAGCCCCCGTTGGTGAATTGCTTCACGTGTGGCCTTTTAGTGGGTCTATCAGGAAGTTGAAACCTTTTGCTAAACCACATCAAGTATTTGGGATCTGCCTCGCCTCTAGCTCGGCCCTGTACTATGGTCTTATGCTCGAGGTACCTGCACTCATTCTATATTTGTCGGAATTTGCCTTTGGGGAATGCATCTTTCGGGCCTAACTCAACGACTTGCCCGCTCAGGTCTTCATCATTGTGAACGATTTAAAATCTCCCTAGTTTCCTCAGGACTCGGTAGGGAGCATAAGGTTGGATGCTTCAGATACCCATCAAAAGAATGTAAGGTACGTCTGCCGATGTGTACACAACCTTGGCAGTAGGAAACCACCCAAAAGCCCATTCAACTTCATCCGCCGTTAGAGATCTCAAGCATGATGACCAAGCCTCAGTGCCCTCGGGGAACTCAAACCTGTTACCCTGGTCCCGAATTTTGCAATACAACTCAGCCCGGTTAAATCGTAGTTCATATACCCCGCGTAATGACAAAGGTGCCCCTGTATCAAAAACTATAATAGCAGATTGTAACCTTGAAAGAATTTCACACCTTCTCGACACTTGGTCAAAGCTCGGTACATTTCCGCTACAATCAAGGGAACCACCATGCTAGTAGGTTTTCTTAATGGCAACATCCAGCATTCCTACAAGGCCGAGGTCTATGTGACCATCTTTTCATGGACAGACTACAACTCCCAGAAAAGCTACCATGAAGGCTAATCCCCGTCGGGCTTCCCATTTGTCTTTGTTCCCGGCATGCGTTAAACCGGTGTTGGGCCCCTCGAAACCTTTTGGATTACCATACCGGTGATATAAGAAATGCAGTGTGAAACACCCCTCTGCTAGATGCAGGTCTTGAATATCCCGACTGATGCTCAACAAGTCCAAGAACCTATGAAGGGTTACCGGTGATGGGGCCAATGGGTATCTACTCCGGAGGTTCCCGTTGAGACCTGCGTATCCCCCAATCTCTTCTAGTGTAGGTGTGAGTTCAAAATCTAAAAACTGGAATACATTACGGGTCGGGTCCCAAAATGGTATTAATGCCTCAATAATATCCATCCTTGGTTTGATGTTCAATAAATCAACGAGACCGCCCAAAATTTTGACCACAGTATCTCTGCTTCCTTTTCCGAAATCATGCCACCACATATGGAGTTTCAAGGGGATCTTGCTCAGGACTGAGAAGGTTTCGACGTTACTTGGATTCATCCTGCACATTTATTTAAAGGGAATTTAATTATTTATTTAAAAAATGGCTATTTTTTGCAATAATTCTTTATTTAGAAAACAAGGACTTGGTTTTGCAAATACGACCTTTCAGCACTTCTGGGAGGAAGATTTTAAGGCTGTGCCCGCAAACCATTTAAAAATGACTCAAGGTGGCTGTTCTTGCAAAAACGGCCTTCCGACATCCTTTTAGGGACATTCGGATTATTTTAAATAAGAATCGCATTACCCGACTTATTTAGGACGAAAATTAAAATTTTGACATTTTTGGGCTATTTTTGCAAAAGGGAGGTTGGACGCGATGAGGGTTGCCTACGTATCTCATATCCGGTGAGAATCAAACCAGCACAGTTCGGGCAAATTTGCCGAAATCAAAACAACAATTGTCTTTCTATATTTCAAATATTTTTCTCTTTTTTTTTTAATTTTTTTCAAAAATTCGGCAGCATTTCGGTACCATTTGGGCATTGGGTTTTTTCAAAACCAATGGTCACCCTCTGTTAGTCCTAACAATGCTATTTTTTCTGAATTTTCACTCATTATATACAAGCCGGTCAACATGTAAAGCCGAGCAAATGAATGCACAAGTAGCACGTCAGATGCATCAGGATGGTCAATTCATTTCAGATCACCTGTCTTAGACGGACCCAACCTTTGTGTTGAGTCTCCTAAGTCAAATGCACATGATGCAAACAAACGTCCTTCTAGTGATCCGGCATGATTTTTTGTTTTTCTAGGTTTAAACCCTAGGTTAATTGGTCTAGACTTGGCTTACCCGAGCGGACAACTCGAGCCGAGGGGGAGGCAGCGTACCGGGGATACAGAAGCTCTGTTGGCTTAGCAAGTTATCCAAACCTCATTCTAAATTGGGAGAGACTCTAAACAGAAGAGAAGCTACATGAAGTGCCCCCTTCTCTATGATGTAGAAGACTTAGAGAGAGGAAATGATTCGTAACAGTTTATATATACAATTCAACAAATATCAAAGCGGTAAAACATTTAGCACATATAGAATGGAACATGTAGGAAAATCAGATAAAGCCAAATAAAACAATTATACTAAGCTCGAATTCTTGAACCCTGAATCGAAATTCTGGGTTCGCCTCCCCAGCAGAGTCGTCAGAGCTGTCAGGCCTCCTTTTTTCCACACCATCCCGAGGAGTTTTTCCATTTAAAGTGATATTATTCGAACTGGGATTATTTATTTATTTTTAGAGTCGGCACTTGGGATAGGATTGGCTTTTGGTGTCACAAGCCACCAATTTAACTTGAATCCCAAATCGAGAAAATTTCGACTTCCCAATTGAAGTCTGCGAACCAGAAATTCAGAATAAGGAATCCTGTTGACCAGAAGGAAGGTGTTAGGCACCCCCGGATCCCGTGGTTCTAGCACGGTCGCTTAAATTATTATAAATGTCTAAAATCTCTTTTTTTATACATGTCATCCTATGGTGCAATTTTAGAATTATTTAACCACTTTTAGTTAAAAAATTTGTAAGAAAGTGAACGTCGTTTAAAAATATATTTTTGGTTCACGTCACATGAAATGCACCCGGATCCTCAACGCATTCTTATTCAATGTTTTGGGATTTCGATTTGGGTTGTATGAAATGCACACCCGTATTTAGGAAGGTAAAATTATTAAAAGCGCGCCTAAAGAGGTTAATGTATTATTATCTTTGGGGGAGACCGTGAAATTCGCTAAATGGCACGTCCCGAATTCTAAGTATTTTAATAGGAACGTTTAAAGAGGGCCCCACAATTTATGCACTTTGTTTGGTGGGGCTCACCTCATCTTATTATTTAAAGGACATCCTAGAGAAAAGTATAATTTTTTATTTAATTTGTCTCTGAAGCGCCCTAATTACTTAATATTATCAATTTCCATTATTTAAGGTGATTAAGGAATTTGGGCCTCGAGTTCAAGTCCACGCTTGAGCAAGAGGTAAACCTCTTAACTCAAGCATGCCATTTAACTAGAAGGCCTCAAATTCTTTAAACTCACCAAATCCAAAACATCAATAATAAATAACGACCTTTGAGCTTTGGAGCAGCCCATGAGAAAAACTGTCCCTTTAGCGATGTTTAATCCATCATTCAGAACTTTAGGCCCCAGTATGAGCCCATTACAAAGGAAGATAATTAAACATGGTTTTAGGCCCATGTATGCTCCATTCTTTATACTAATGGAATTTGATATCCTGAGGAATGTCAGGTAACGTCCTGGGAGGATTTCGTGTAACTGGGCCAAATGAGGCCCATACTTTTGACCTGGGCAGTCCATATATCGTAGCTAACCAAATTAAAACCTAACTTATTACTTGTGTTAATTTAATATCAATATCGATCCAATTCTTAAACTGGTATATGAATTTACGTTGATGTATGCAGAACAAGGAACTAGGAAGCTACATAAAAGACATTAATAAACAAGGAGTCATTTCATGTATTAAATAGTAGCAAAGTATTTTTATTTATATGAAGCTATTGGACTATGAATTAAGACAAGCAATGGTAGGGAACAATGACCAAACCATAGTAATTATCAATTATATCGAAATATTAAGCTTCGTCATGTTTAAATGCACATTTCCAAGTTTCGAAATGAACATCGCTAGTCAAACTAACATATTGACATTCTATGTATTAAATTTGATTATCCAAACTAACCTGCTAATAACTATTATGAGAGCTGACTTTTACTAATAAGCTACTAGATGAATACTTATAGCACAATGATAAATAATCCATCAGTTAAAAACAAAACCAGCTTAAGTGGTCCTAATTATACAAATGAGGCATAGTTTTAAACAACATAACAGTTCTACACCTTTAAACTGCAACAAAATATGATAAACTTTGGAAATCGAATCAACAACACTTTAACATCCAATCCTTCAAATCAGATCTACATTGATGACATAAAGACAAAGGAGTACCTGGAAATTAAAATTCAACAAGAAGAAAGAGGAATCAGCAGCAGATCAAGTAGTTAGAAAGAGGAATCAGCAGCGGATCAAGTAGTTAGCAGGATCAAATAACAGTTCACAGTCGCAGGAAAATAACAGCAATTTAGTCTAGAATCCCAGCAAAGGAAAACCAGTAGACAGATCAAAACTGAGTTGAACAAATGAAATCCAACTTGAAATCAACCCAAGAAGTGTTTCAAACCCAAATCAACCAATAAACTGACCAAAACAACTTGAATAGACCCAAAAGAGCTGAAAATTGAATCCAGGAACAACTAGAAGTTTGAATTAAAAGCTAAATTGGAGATCAACCTAAGAGAAACTTCAAGGTAATAGTATTTTTTTTGGAGTTTTTCTTTTGGTTTTTAGTTTTTTGAAGGAATTAAGATCTAGAAGGAAGTTTTGAACTCTAAGAGTTCAGATTTTTGAGCTTCTTTTGATTTGAATTTCAAATCTGGATGCTCAGATTTGCAGAGTCGTTTGGGGGAAATTTTGGAACTGAAAATTTTGGGGAATTTTGGAACTGGAATTTTGGGGAATTTTTCAGATGTTGAAACTTGCAAATGAAGGCACCAAGCACGCCTTTTTATAGGCAAAGCCTAAGGCTCTTTCAGATTTTCAACTTTACACTTTAGTCCCTCTTTTAATTTTTAGTTTTACTCACTTAGTCCTTTATTTCCTGAGTTCTTTCTCAAGTTACTGCACTAAACCTACTGAAATTTAAACTAAGGCCCTCTTCTAAAAGAGTCTAGAGTTTTCTAGCCTTTTCTACAACATTATTCTTATTTAGGAATGCCTATAGTACCCTTCATTCAATCTAAACTTTACTATCTTTTACTAACAAAACCCCCAGTCACTTTTACCCTAGTTAAAATTCAACTATAGTTAATCAATAAACCTAGAAGTCATTCAGCTATATCCAAACAACAAAATCCATAAAATTGGAATTAATACTTATTAAATCTAAATTAAGAAATACCCTAGTCATTGAATTAATGGAATAGTAAACTACGTATTAAAAACAAACAATTCAAAAAATGAAAAACAAAGTAAAAATTAATCCTATATAACTACGATATCAATTCTGGAATGAAAGTCACACTATAATAAGGATCTTAAGCTAACACAGAAAAAAATTGATAAACAGAAACAAACAAGAATAAGATTCAGAAATGAAAAAGAAAACAGAAAAAATATAAAGATACCTCACAAAATTGACTCGAAATTGAATCTGGGCAGGTTTTTCTTGATATTGTTTAGACTTAATGGCCCTTAATTATGTCTTTCCACAAGGAAACACATAATTAAAGGCCATTATATCCCGGACCTCTTTAATCCCCAAGTTTATGAAATTAGGGTTCTGGACGATTTTTCGATTTGAAATTTGGAGCCATACAAGATGATTCGAAAGAAAATAACCAAGGATTTGGGAAGAAGGACATGCGAAGAGTGTATAGTGTTAGTTTGAGGCCGTTTGGTGGTGGCACCACCGTGCACGATGGCGGCGCCGCCTAGGGTTTGACATATTCGATGCATTCCAATGATATTTGAGGAAAATCAACAGTGGTATAGGCATGAGGAGGGCAAGGCGGAGCTTTGGGTAAAAATTTGGGTGAGTTTTGAGCTTTACCGCCGCCGTGGGCGCTTTCCGGCGAAGGAGACTGGGGTACAAGGAAAGAGGGTGTTGTCTCTAGGGTTCTTCAAAAATTAAGACAGTTTTATTTAAAACCAAGATCAACCATGGGCCATTGGATGATAAGAAATGAAAGGCCTGGATTTTATTGGGCCAAAATGGTGTCGGTTGTATATAGGGGGTCTGGACCGGATCAGACAATTGGGCTAGGTAAAATTCAAAGGGAATTAGAGGGGTTTGGGTTGGTCTTTGGCCCAAAACTGGGTGGCCTGATGTCTCCCTCTCTGTTTATTATATCTTAATTAAGCCTTTTCTTTTATTTAAAAGAAATCATTTTCATTTCATTTCTTCTTTTTTTTTTTTGATTTTTTTTTAGTTTTTTTTGGTTATAAGCAAAAATTAAAACAAAGACTTGAATTAAGCTAAAATTAAACAAATTAATTTTTCTAAAACTAATTAAATCCCAATTGAATAAAGAAAGTTAAACAAAAATATAAAATGGATATTTTTGGTTATTTTTCTCTTATAGTTAACTATACAAGCCTCCGAGCTACATACGAAAAGGTCTCAATGACCAAACGACAAAAGTGCCACTGTCGTCGGCCAGAATCTCAAGGAATCTTAAGGGTTGATTACAACTCGAATCCCAATGCGACTCCGAGACTGGACCCGAAAATTGCAGTATGCATAAGGGCACAGCATAAAGGCCACTGTCGTTTGCCAGAAACACAATGAAATCTAAGGGTCGATTACAACTCGAATCGCAACGCGACTCGAAGACTGGACCCTAAAATTGCAATATGCCTAAGGGCACGACATGAATGCCACTATTGCCGGGCAGAAACTCAATGAAATCTAAGAGTCGATTACAGCTTGAATCGCAATGCAACTCGGAGACTGGACCCAAAAATTGCAATATGCCTAAGGGTATGGCATAAATGCCACTGTCGCCGGCCAGAAACTCAATGAAATCTAAGGGTCGATTACAACTTGAATCACAATGCGACTTGGAGACTAGACCCAAAAATTTCAATATGCCTATGGGCATGGCATTAATTCCACAATCGCCGGCCAGAGAATCATGGAAACTTAAAGGTCGACTACAGCTCGAATCGCAACGTGACTCACAGACTAGACCCAAAAATATTTAAACTGCAATATGCCTAACGGTACGACTCAAATGATACCGTCGGCAGCCGATTAAATCTCCAGGCTACTCGCCCACAAGGTCACGTCAAACCAGAGCACAAAGGGCCATCATCATCCACCCATGCAGGCAGGAAAGAGCTTGAGGGTTAGTTGAAGCTCGAGTCACAACGCGACTCAGAGACTGGACCCAAAAATAGTTGGAACGGTAAATGCCCGACGACAAAAGATGAAAATGACTACTACCTGGCCGTAGGGGCACAAAAAATTCAAGGATAAGAAGGCCCGAGTCAGAGCCTTACTCGGAGACTAAGACTAAATAGCTAGGCCAAGCACGGAGGGCCCAACACCTGCTCTTGACAAGGATCACACTTAAGGGACCCCGGGTCTGTCCGATTGGTTCTAGATCTATGAGGACCTCACCAAACACCAAAACCAGTCTGCCTGATCAAAAGTAATGACATAAAAAAGGTACAAGAGAAATAAAGCTTTAAATTCCTTCTTACATATTACATGCGCGAAAAAGTGCATTCTCCACCAATATGCATGCCCTACGTATATCAGAACAAAGTGAAAAAATGGCAAAATCTACACTCTGTGCTAAAGGGATACAGCTTGTCAAATTTTCCCTTTGCCACATCAACAAGAATTGAAAAAGCATCACGCTCGTCCGCCTTTGCTCGAGCTAATTCCTCCGAGAGAACGAAGCCCCTTGCGCCGACCTCCTCGAGTACCTCTCTTCGGGATCTACTGCAAACATATTCCTCAATCCTTTTCTCCCGATTGAGGGCTCGCTTCAGCTTAGCTTGGGCATCAACAACATCTTTCATACGAATCGCCATCTCACGATCACCCTCAGTTTGACTTAATGCCATTTCTGCCCGGGCATCAATAATCTCAGCTCTGACCTTCGAGAGATCAGAATCAAGTTTCCTAATCATATCTGCTTGAACTTTGGCATTGTCACAAGTCAAGCTGAGCTAGACCTCGAAGGCAGGGACCCTAGCCGAGGTGCTAATCTCCTCTAAAGCTCGAGCTTGCACTTGAGCCCTTAGCTACTCGCGAGCAACTCTGATGCGGTTGACATCGCCTTTGAGTTACTCCAAGGCCTCTGCCTTTTTCTGCAACTGATATAGCAAAAGGGAATTAGCCTTAAGGTTAGAAAGGAGTGAAGCACATCAAATTACCTGCCCCATCAAATAACTCTCATAGTTTGAGCTCCGGTACGCCTCATATCGCCAATACTAAAGCTCAACTTCATTCTCCATGCTAAGGAGCCTAAGTGATTTTCCCTCATGCAGAATTTTCTAGAGCTTGGCCCCTTGATAGAGCAGCTCAAACCTAATCCTATCATAGGCATGCACAACAAAGGTTCAATAGAGGGAAGAGGACACGAGATATAGTAAACTGTGCATAAACTCACCACAAAGTGAAGCCGACAGATTTCCTCGAAATTAGAACACACTCATGTTGATCCTGCCCCTACGAACCCAGAAGAACCAACTTTGGGCACAACACGTTCGCTCAAAGGAACTGTTGGCCGAGAATTAGGCACTCTAGGAGTAGCAGATTCGGGCGATGCCCCTTCCTCGGAAATGTGAGCCTGACCAGCACCGCTAAAGGCTCTATCACATTGCAGGTGCCAATACCTCTTATTGGCATTGTCCCTCAGCCCGGAGGCCAACAATTCTTTCTCTTCTTTGGAAAAATATTGCCTCACCCCAAGGAACCGCCCTATATCTGCAAACGGAAAATCTAGTACAAATGAAAGGGGAAAGTGTTACCTCGGGTATAAGAAGGCAATACAAAGGCATCATACACACATACCTTGGTATTGAGCTCTGCATCTAGAATGAAGCACAACTCGCCACCTGCGCTTATCGCAGGAAAAATGGGTCACAAGCCTCCGAACCTAGCCGGGTAGATCATGGACTTCACCTGGCGTCCACAAAGTTGCTGCAACAAGGGAGATATCATTATTACTTAGTTGGTTTTTGCTATATGCAAAAAATCTAAAAATGCACCAAGTGCCTCACTCATGTGCATGATTCCACCATTCAGGAAAAGGCAAAAACTCTAAAGGGATAATATCGTTTGTCCGGACCCAGACAAACCAACTGGCCCACTCTCAATCCCCACCTTCCTCATCATCAACAACAAAGGGCGTGGAGGAATGACACTTCATATTTAGCAGGCCTCAATGATGAGAGGCCCGATATAGCCTGACAAGATGGTTAAGCATGAATTCAAGCCGGATCTTCTCCGCGAAGAATCTCATCATCAAAGTTGTTCGCCAAAACGATAGATGAATCTGTGCCAAAAAAACTTGATACGTCGTGCAAAAATCAAGCACAGCCCTAGGAGGTTGGCCAAAAGCAAAAGGGTATCGGTTCACTCTCAAGAACCCATCAGTGAAGTCCGCAATGCCCTTATTTGGGAGAAGCACCTGCAGTGTTACCCCCTCGCTCTACCCACAACACCTCCTCACCATCTCCATGTGTTCCTCTCTTATTAAGGATGCCATCTCTAGAGCAAAATCCCTCGGTTCCTGAGCACCAGGAGCAGCGCCCCCCATCGCCTGCCAGATCGGCCCCAAAGTGGTTCCCATGACTATTTTGGAACTAACATGTCAAGGCAAGGGCGCGCACCAACACTTTTTGTGCCTAAAGAAATGAAGTACCCCATGCCAAAACAGAAAGGCAGCTATGTGAAAGTAGTGAAGGCTTGCCAAGGAGCTAAATCTGTCCCACATATATGCGAGAAGTAATGACGATTTGCCTGCCTAAGGCAAGCCCCAAGAAGCCACCAACCTCAATACAGATCGACGGGTCGATACCTGATCCAGAAAGCATCCTCCAATGAGAAGTCAAGACTCGAGGGGCCATTCGTATTATCTCCATGCTTGAGTAAGCACTCTACGTTAAGAACCCCTGGACTAAAGAAGTCGGGCCTCGGTGAGCTTTAAACGCTGACACTTGATGCAAGGAAAGCACATGGTATCGTGATCCCCCCTTCATGAAAAAAGGAATAAACACAGGAAGCTCCGATCACAAAAGCTCCATGATGATCCAAGGAAGCGCCAAAATACAAGCAAACTCATCAACAGAAGTCAATCCTATACATTCTAAAAGGGCTATCTACATCAAGCTCAATAGGGAACCCAGGTATTCAAATAGACCTTCATCCAGGAAAATATTCCCGAAGGCCTCGAAATTTGATGCATGATCTCCAAACAACTTGGAGGGCCTTGATAGCCCGGACCTATCAGATTAATCTAAGATTGGTTTGAAGTATGCCGATGGGTTGGAGGAGAGCCATGTCGATCAGTAGAAGATTAGAATGAACGCTCGCATTCAAGTCAGATATCAATGGCCAACAAATAAAAGAAGGCATTCAAAGAGCCTCGAAGGGCATGAGAGCATGGAGAAACAAAGCAAAATAAGGAAAATGGAAGTGAGCAAAGTATATTCTTATTCATAAAAATTTGTGTACCAGAATCCCTCGAGGGTCATTACATACTATTACAAAATCCTACAGGAGTCTACACGTAAAGAGGAGGAACGGAAGGATGTACATGTGATTAAACCCGGATGCCCAGTCCGCCCTCGAGAATCCATCTTCGCAGCATCCTTTGGCGCTGCACCCTCGAGCACGTATCCTCGAGGGTTACTCCTTGGACCTCCATCTCCCATAGGTTCCCAGCTCAATCCCTCGAGGGATCCTCGCCAGAGAAGATGCAGAAGAGGAAAAGGAGGGGACGTAGAGGAGGCAAATAAAAGAGACATGGACCGCTAAAGCCATAGGTTGAAGATTCGGCGAGCCCTAGCCTCCATGGTCGGTAGTTGCACTTTATCCCTTGGGAAAGAAAAAACCCTAGGGATTAAGTGTCGTACCATGCCTAGGCAGGAGAGTGAGCAGCAGTGCATAATCTGAACGACTATCTAAATAAAGGGGAAACCGGCTCCCCGTCCCTCACCACCTCGGGCCAGTATTAGCAACAAGGGCCAGGATACCGACTACCACAACAATAGCGCGACACTAGGCTTATGTACAATGAAAGGAGGCCCCAACAAAAGGCCACGATTCATTATAAGGGAACTCCTCCAAACGGCCTTAAAATCATAAGCCCCTAACATTATGTTCAAGGGTAAAAGAAGATGATAAGAAGGAAAAGGCAAGCAAGCCAAGGGAAGCATTGATATAGGAAAAACAAAGCCAAGGCACCCCTATTATAGCAGATTACGACACAGTCATCTAGGCTTTGGAAGACTGACCGACGGGCACAGTTAATGCATCTATGGAAAATTGAACTAACGACGGTACCTGTGCCTTGGCAAGCAATAATCAGGGGGTAAAATGAATGAGGTCAAAAATCACGAGCCCGTGGATGTCCAAAAACTATGAAGCTTATACCAAGGTTCACATCATCGATATGACGCCATTGAAGGAGCTTGAGGAGTTAAGTGTCAAAATCATTTCCCGTCTCTTCAGTATGGGAAATACGGAGACTATTTGTACGACGAACAATTAGAAGACTTGATTTCTCGCTATCAAGACATTTCAGAAGTATACTTCTGAGAGCGGGAGCCACAATCGAGTTCTCGACCTCGTGTCTCGTCGAAGCACGACTCAGAGGAAATGGAGAATGAAGACACGATAGAAGGGGAAGCCCCCTAGGCCCATGGCTATGTCTGACAAGCCCGACCTATCCAGAGCCTATGCTGAGGAATCATGTCAAGCCATCCCATCACCGTTGTCACACCTGCTTTTTCACGTTACACCCCCGGAAGGGTATAAAGGAGTTTTTCCAATTTAAGGACAATCGGAACGGGATTAGTTATTTAAGTTTTCAGAGTTGCCACTTGAGAATATAATGGTATCCCAAGTCACCTGTTTAATCCCGAACCGAGGAAAGTTTGACTCTGTTACAGTCTGCGAGCTAGAAATTCGGATAAGGAATTCTGTTAACCTGGCAGAAGGTGTTAGGCACTCCCGGATTCCGTGGTTCTAGCACGGTCGCTCAACTGTTATTTTTGATTTTATCTGATTTTATTTATATATTTCAATCATGTGCATTAGTATTCCGCCTTTTGAATTTTAAGAATTGCAACGTCGTGAAAATGCATCCCTTGACCACATCGTACCAGTACGCCTGTGGCTTTGGATATATTTCGACTTCGTTGGGAGTAGGATTTGGGTCACATAAATGTGCACCCATTCATGAGAATGTATATTCAAGTTGTGCCTAATGGTTTCTATTTTCGTTACTTTGGGAAAGATCGTGGAATTAGCTAAACGATCCTTCCAGGTCTAAAGATTTTATAATTGTTTGAGGGCCCCGTGCATTTTTTTTATAACGAGGCTCATCTCATTTCAATTTTTAAAGTCAAACCTATTGTGTGCTATGTTTTCAAATATTGTTTTTCCCCTATTTAACATAACTATTAATGTTGTTCAATTATATATTCCATTTACACCCAGGCTATTACATGTTTTGGGCCTGAAAATCATATCCAACACAAGGGAGATGCACGGAAGTGCGTTGGGCTAATTAGAGCCCAATTCATAATTGCAGGCTCATTTTATAGGCCTAGAAGCCGTCAATTGAATATGGCTTCTTTGCCTTATCACGCCCAAATTGTTAACCAAATCCAAAACATGTTTAAACATTCTATTCAGGCTAATTATATATGTACATGAGTATTACAACCTCAGTATCAAAACTTAACTAAAAATTAACACTGATTTCATTTATATACTACTGTCTAGTTACCAAATTAATCAGGCTGAGTTTATTAATCGAAATATGTACTAATCCAATGTAGAAATTACCTTGTTACTTGTAAATCTGGAATTACTAAACTAGATATACAGTTGACATATTTTAATTAAATCCTGAACTTCATTCGTATTTGATTCCTGTTTCATATCTAATTTTAAACTTAAAAGCGAGTTATAAAGCTAAATTAATCAACTTAGTATCATAAACAAGATCTACTGCATGCTTTTCTTATTAAAAATTACTGATTCAGAAGTCTAACTAACAAAAGTTCTTCAATATTTTGTA